>CM068376.1:226029466-226212709 GCA_034769895.1 Magicicada septendecula | reverse complement strand
TTGTGATGCACATTATCAATTTTCAAAATAACAGGTGATTCACGTTCAACCTCAATCAATGAAATGGTAGGTTTGTGGTAACTGTGGTAAGATATGCATGTTTTAGATTTGATTTTATCAAGAAATCTCGAAAATATGGCATTGATTGTGGTATCACATTTTGTCATAGCGTAGGATGGATTGTTGTTCAATTGCAAGTTTAATGTATCTCAAAGAAATTTTACATAATCTTTTTTCACTACTAGTCAATAATAAAGAAAAATCTAACACACTGGAGAAAAATGGAGTTTATAAAATACACTGTGCAGAATGCGATGCTATTTATATCGGACAATGTGGCCGTGCTCTGAAACATCGCAAACATTCTGAACATAAGAAGGCGATTTTAACCAATACATCTAATACAGGTTTTGCAGATCATTGCTTACAACACAATCACTTCATAGACACAAAAAACATAACACTACTCCACAACATACAAAAAGGTAAAAAAAATGGATTTTGTGACGATTTAAATTGTACCAATAATCAAAATAATAAAAAAGTTTAAAAAATTAAGGTTGCGAGCTATTAAGCCATTTAAATCTCACTGTAATAATATAAAAAACCTGTATGTACTCAGTATGAGAGGGAGCAGTAATTAGTAAGTACGAAGATACTCTAATAAAAAGACAAATTGTAAAGAGTTATTAATATCGTATTTAACCCTTTACTTGTTAGCAGGCGCTGACCTGTTGATTCCAGACTCGACATGTTTCCGAGTCTTCTGTAATTTAGAATAAGATAAAAAAACCTAATGTTAATAATTAAAAATCTGAAGACACAGATAGTCGCTAAAACAACTTATTTAAATTATGTATATTTATTTAGGGATAGTTTGTATAAATAAAAATGTTTACTTAAAGAGAGACAGGGACTATATTCTCGCGCAGTAATTGCCCCTCTACTTTTGTTAGGTACCAGAAATCGCTCTCTCGCTATGGTGACTTCATACAGTACAGACGTACGAGCTATGCTCTTACACTATGTTACCGATACTTTCGTTTACCTTAATGTGGTATACAAGAAATTGCTGCTGAAAGCACATGTATGTGTTAACTAGTATAGTTATGTAAAAACAAAAAAAAACAAGAGACTTAAAGTGTAACTCGAAACGTAAAAAATGGTGTAACACAAGATGACTTTGAACTTCAAGAACTAACAACACTTCCAACATCATACCTGGAGATGTGAACTATCAGAACTCACAAACTCTAGTAGACACGACAGAATATGCAGATAAGGACATCCGAGAATCTACAAGTACCATAGTAGAAAGTTCAATCTACCCTGCGGACTTTTGAACCCTTTGATGACAAAGACCAGACCGAGATGACGACGGCGCTATTCCGGATTCCCAAGACGGACACCCCAGGACGAGGTTTCTGCATACCAATTAAAAGGTGACTCGATAGCCTGTCTATCGAGGGTTACTAATATTTGTTACACAACACACCTTAAAAGAGACTTTTCAGAGACTATTAACTTTGTAAAGAAAAAAAAAAATTAAATCTAAGAGTTTAATGTAACCATTCAAACATCATACGTTGTAACAGTTTATATGCTAATGTATAGTAATATAATTCAAGTAATAATACCATTCTTCAAATGGTTAAATAAAAGAAAGTCTTGCAAGCTAATATCATGAATTGAGTATAACTAAAAGTTTTAATGAATAAATACCGAAGGTTACCCGGATCCGAGGTATAGGTAAATAGAATCTATGTTGATCCCAAAGTTTAAAGAAAGCATTCAAATAACTTTAATAATTTAATTAGTAATGTCACGGGATCTGTCAGTAAATGTTTTTAAATGTTAAATAAAGAGAAGTCGTCTTGTTACACACATATAAGGAGTGCGTAAATCAATAGCATACCTTCCCATTGTTTCCTTACACAGTTAGTAAGTAATTTGTTATATTAATTATTTGTGATACATTCTGTTACAACGTAGGCAGCCCATCTAATTAACGGAGTTTAATTACGATGGGTTCCCTGGATTTGTAACGCGGCGAAAAGACGTTACAAAATTGCGCAACTCTGCTAATGATTTATATAAAGTTGTTGTAAGCATCGCGACGCAAACAAAATTGCGTCACTCTTTTAAAAAAAAAAAAGGAAACAAAGGAAAGAGTTTTATTTGTGTACAGAGTGTCACAAACAAAATTGCGCCACTTGTGACATGTAAACAAAATTGCATCACTATGCTTAGATAATTTGTATGATCAATAACTGAATATATAATATTGATTATTAACTGAATATAATTATTGATCTATGCACTCAGAAAGTTACCTTAATAACTGTAATGTTCAAAACATATTTAAGATTTTATTAAGTTACGTAAATGATAGTATGTATAAGTTGAAATATCATTAGCGTCATACAATGCATATAGCTTTTGCATTCTATATGCCAGTAGGAACCTGCATTACTCTATATAATCACTTGCATACATGAATTGTGACCAAACATAACAATTTTGGTCAACCGAACAATCTGTAACAGGTTTGGTTACGACAATCCGTGACCTGTTGTTTCCTGATTCATTCTGCACAGTGTATGTCCAACATATAGCTTACATACACTCGTATGTGTTATAAAAAAAAAGTTAATAAAAAATAACTTTGTTAATAATAATGTAATTAAGTAGAAGTTCGTAATTTGTGAACAAAATAATTAATTTATTTAATTTGGAAAATATATGAATGAATGGAGTCAAAGTGTGGCCAAGCGTAATAATAATAGAATCTAGTGTTTGCGCTCCCCTTCTCTTGTTTATACCGGTAGTTGTGTTATTCACTCGCATTGTGTAGAGAACAATAAGAGTAAAAACCCCTTTCTCATTGACACACAAGATCCTTTGTTAACTAAATACAGAGGGTGACCTACATTCCAGAAAACAGCTGATCGGCTATTTAACTTGATGAACTTGATACAGAACAAGGTCCATAGTGCACGACATATAACGACATGAACACTGCAGTCGACTTGGGCATGTCATGGTGCGCACCATCGATATCGTGTGTGTCTATAATTTGGGCATTTTATGTGTTTTTATGTTTGTATTACATTTATTGTTGTGTGTTAGAATTGTGTGTGCAGTGTTTTTAATATTTTAACCATTGACGACCTTTAACAAGGGATATCCTGATGATGGGGCATATGTCCTGAAACGCGTTGAATAAAATATAGAGAAAAGGCCACCAGACGGACAAGAAGAAGGTAAACTATTTTACTAATTATTACAATTCAGGTTTAACTAATAATGTATTCTCTGTATTTTCTGTATTGTACTGTCTGTGATATCTGTTCTGTATGTTTTTGTATTCGTGTCATTAATAAGTGTTAATGTCAACCTGTATATGTGCCTTATGGGCCCAGTGTTTAACATTTGAACTTACTGTATCATGCCAGCAGGAAGTGGAAGTGATTTTTGTTCATTTGTTTACATGTTTTATCATTTAGTTTTGTATTTTGTCTACCTTTTTAATCTACTATCAAAAACAAGAAGAGCTGTCAATGGTCAGCTCCTCATAATATCCTGTATGTGTGTTGTCAGCCAATTTGTTAAATGTTCGCTTAGTCGAACAGATTACAGATCTCAAAAAAAAAAAAAAAAAAAAAAAAAAAATTGGAATCAACAGGTCAGCGCCTGCTAACAAGTAAAGGGTTAAATACGATATTAATAACTCTTTACAATTTGTCTTTTTATTAGAGTATCTTCGTACTTACTAATTACTGCTCCCTCTCATACTGAGTACATACAGGTTTTTTATATTATTACAGTGAGATTTAAATGGCTTAATAGCTCGCAACCTTAATTTTTAAAACTTTTTTATTATTTTGATTATTGGTACAATTTAAATCGTCACAGACTCCACCGCTTAATTTGCACTTTACGGTTTTTTTTTTTTTTTTTTTTTTGTATTGGGGACTTGGAGTATGTTTAGTGTCGGTGTGTGAAGTTATTTATCATTATTATTAGTGCACAGTTTGTTTGTTTTTTCCTAATTCTCTTTAAATGACCTTGTTCATTTAAATGATCGCCTTCGTGAAATTCCCTTTTTCTCACTTCTTAAGTACTAACTTACATTTTAATCTTAATACTACTTTCCAAACCTTAGATTGGAAAGATCCCTACTTATCCGTAACTCACAACATCGCGGCCCGACTGACACCAGCTTACTGTAACTACTCAAGTTAGCTTTCAGCATTTATTAATGATCTTTGGCACCTTTCTGCCCTATCATTACACCTTTCAGTCAGCGCCGTTGTGACCTGTTACGTTACATGTATAATCACTTCTTGATTATATACCATAAACTTATTTCTAATGTAATCTAAAGAGGATCCCATACTCCACTTTAGATCACTGTTTTGAGATAAGCGGAACCTCACGAAGATAATTCTCTTTTATCTCTTTAACAATATCTAAACAAACTATTCGGGAGGGGAGACACTTTACACAATGCATTGTCATACACACTAGGGGTGGTTTTCAATTGTTTAGGCTAGCACCTGTTTATCACAATAGAGGGAGGGTGCGTGGCTGTTTACTACCATACCTAACACGCTTTATTTTCTCTAACTTGCCACCACTGCGGTGTCTACACTATGCAACGTAACTGTTATTATTATTATTCTTTTCCCTTACTTACTGCTACGCTTCACACAATTTAGTTATTTAGTTTAAATCAAGATTTATTCAGCTTTAGTATTTAAAGCAATTATTATTATTCACTTATTCTGATTTACTTTCTTTATCATTTATTAATTACTTTGGGGGATTTAAGAAACTTCCTAGAATTAATTTCCTATCTAATTACCATATTTATTTAGCACACTTCAATTATTATTATTAAGTCACTACATTATTTAATTGTCGTCACGGGGAAAGTACTTGAACTACTATACTGTACACATTTATTACACATATATATAATAAATTCTTAAGTAATCAATTTACACAAATCAAAAGAACGATTTCCCTTCTAAGGGAGAGACAGAAATTCCACACACATATTTATCAAGTTCATCAAGTTAAATAGCCGATCAGCTGTTTTCTGGAATGTAGGTCACCCTCTGTATTTAGTTAACAAAGGATCTTGTGTGTCAATGAGAAAGGGGTTTTTACTCTTATTGTTCTCTACACAATGCGAGTGAATAACACAACTACCGGTATAAACAAGAGAAGGGGAGCGCAAACACTAGATTCTATTATTATTACGCTTGGCCACACTTTGACTCCATTCATTCATATATTTTCCAAATTAAATAAATTAATTATTTTGTTCACAAATTACGAACTTCTACTTAATTACATTATTATTAACAAAGTTATTTTTTATTAACTTTTTTTTTATAACACATACGAGTGTATGTAAGCTATATGTTGGACATACACTGTGCAGAATGAATCAGGAAACAACAGGTCACGGATTGTCGTAACCAAACCTGTTACAGATTGTTCGGTTGACCAAAATTGTTATGTTTGGTCACAATTCATGTATGCAAGTGATTATATAGAGTAATGCAGGTTCCTACTGGCATATAGAATGCAAAAGCTATATGCATTGTATGACGCTAATGATATTTCAACTTATACATACTATCATTTACGTAACTTAATAAAATCTTAAATATGTTTTGAACATTACAGTTATTAAGGTAACTTTCTGAGTGCATAGATCAATAATTATATTCAGTTAATAATCAATATTATATATTCAGTTATTGATCATACAAATTATCTAAGCATAGTGATGCAATTTTGTTTACATGTCACAAGTGGCGCAATTTTGTTTGTGACACTCTGTACACAAATAAAACTCTTTCCTTTGTTTCCTTTTTTTTTTTTAAAAGAGTGACGCAATTTTGTTTGCGTCGCGATGCTTACAACAACTTTATATAAATCATTAGCAGAGTTGCGCAATTTTGTAACGTCTTTTCGCCGCGTTACAAATCCAGGGAACCCATCGTAATTAAACTCCGTTAATTAGATGGGCTGCCTACGTTGTAACAGAATGTATCACAAATAATTAATATAACAAATTACTTACTAACTGTGTAAGGAAACAATGGGAAGGTATGCTATTGATTTACGCACTCCTTATATGTGTGTAACAAGACGACTTCTCTTTATTTAACATTTAAAAACATTTACTGACAGATCCCGTGACATTACTAATTAAATTATTAAAGTTATTTGAATGCTTTCTTTAAACTTTGGGATCAACATAGATTCTATTTACCTATACCTCGGATCCGGGTAACCTTCGGTATTTATTCATTAAAACTTTTAGTTATACTCAATTCATGATATTAGCTTGCAAGACTTTCTTTTATTTAACCATTTGAAGAATGGTATTATTACTTGAATTATATTACTATACATTAGCATATAAACTGTTACAACGTATGATGTTTGAATGGTTACATTAAACTCTTAGATTTAATTTTTTTTTTTCTTTACAAAGTTAATAGTCTCTGAAAAGTCTCTTTTAAGGTGTGTTGTGTAACAAATATTAGTAACCCTCGATAGACAGGCTATCGAGTCACCTTTTAATTGGTATGCAGAAACCTCGTCCTGGGGTGTCCGTCTTGGGAATCCGGAATAGCGCCGTCGTCATCTCGGTCTGGTCTTTGTCATCAAAGGGTTCAAAAGTCCGCAGGGTAGATTGAACTTTCTACTATGGTACTTGTAGATTCTCGGATGTCCTTATCTGCATATTCTGTCGTGTCTACTAGAGTTTGTGAGTTCTGATAGTTCACATCTCCAGGTATGATGTTGGAAGTGTTGTTAGTTCTTGAAGTTCAAAGTCATCTTGTGTTACACCATTTTTTACGTTTCGAGTTACACTTTAAGTCTCTTGTTTTTTTTTGTTTTTACATAACTATACTAGTTAACACATACATGTGCTTTCAGCAGCAATTTCTTGTATACCACATTAAGGTAAACGAAAGTATCGGTAACATAGTGTAAGAGCATAGCTCGTACGTCTGTACTGTATGAAGTCACCATAGCGAGAGAGCGATTTCTGGTACCTAACAAAAGTAGAGGGGCAATTACTGCGCGAGAATATAGTCCCTGTCTCTCTTTAAGTAAACATTTTTATTTATACAAACTATCCCTAAATAAATATACATAATTTAAATAAGTTGTTTTAGCGACTATCTGTGTCTTCAGATTTTTAATTATTAACATTAGGTTTTTTTATCTTATTCTAAATTACAGAAGACTCGGAAACATGTCGAGTCTGGAATCAACAGGTCAGCGCCTGCTAACAAGTAAAGGGTTAAATACGATATTAATAACTCTTTACAATTTGTCTTTTTATTAGAGTATCTTCGTACTTACTAATTACTGCTCCCTCTCATACTGAGTACATACAGGTTTTTTATATTATTACAGTGAGATTTAAATGGCTTAATAGCTCGCAACCTTAATTTTTTAAACTTTTTTATTATTTTGATTATTGGTACAATTTAAATCGTCACAAAATCCATTTTTTTTACCTTTTTGTATGTTGTGGAGTAGTGTTATGTTTTTTGTGTCTATGAAGTGATTGTGTTGTAAGCAATGATCTGCAAAACCTGTATTAGATGTATTGGTTAAAATCGCCTTCTTATGTTCAGAATGTTTGCGATGTTTCAGAGCACGGCCACATTGTCCGATATAAATAGCATCGCATTCTGCACAGTGTATTTTATAAACTCCATTTTTCTCCAGTGTGTTAGATTTTTCTTTATTATTGACTAGTAGTGAAAAAAGATTATGTAAAATTTCTTTGAGATACATTAAACTTGCAATTGAACAACAATCCATCCTACGCTATGACAAAATGTGATACCACAATCAATGCCATATTTTCGAGATTTCTTGATAAAATCAAATCTAAAACATGCATATCTTACCACAGTTACCACAAACCTACCATTTCATTGATTGAGGTTGAACGTGAATCACCTGTTATTTTGAAAATTGATAATGTGCATCACAATTTATTCTACTGCACATTTTGTTATTATTATTATCATCTTTAGATACATTAAGACTTCAAAAAGACTACATTAGCTTTTTGTAAAAAATTGAATTGTTATTCTGTACATATCACACTATACGTTTCAACTAAATATTGTGTAAATCATATTGTTACATTAACCCTTCTGTCAAGAAATCAGGTACCTGGGTACCCTTTCAAATTTTATTGTCAGAATATTATCAATATTTTCGAAAAAAAAAAATAAATCCCAAAAGATCCTTATTGTACACTATTTATTCAGTAGACTGACATTTCTATATTAACATTTTTTTGAATAGACATACATTTTAAAATCAAATTAATTGACTATACGCTTGATCAATAACCGGGTACCTGGGTACCCCTATGCATATTGATATTGTATTCATGCTAAAATTAAAATATAATAATACAATCAATAATATAATCTATTGGGAACGGTTTCGTGAAATAAGAAAATTGATAGAGATATTTAAAAAAATAATTATTTATTTGTTATTATTTTGTTTCATTATAACATACAATACATTTTGTAAAAGTTTTTGCATGCTTGTCACATACAGGCTTTTTACATTTGACACATAATTTTCTAGTTTTTCTCCTTTTTTTGAATTGTCCTTTATAGCACATATGGCATGAACCGACAACTATTTTTCATCCAGTATGAGACGAACAACAATCAAAGCTTGCTGAGATGTACTGTACACACAGCAGTTTTGCTACTGAGTCACCTGAGGAGCAAGGAGTCTACTGAATGGTAGTGCGTGCTTGTATTGTCATGGTATTACTGGTTCTGTAAACATTGTTCATATGTTCAGAAGATGTATTTAGTTGTAATTTTGTGTGTGTATTAGATTGAGCGTTGGTACATTATATGTAGGCCTAAGTATAATTTATTGAATATTTTGTTAAAGTGTGTTTTTTTATTCGCTACAAGAAATACCTTGTGAGAGACAGTCAAGTCACACTGAAACTGTGTTAAACGTATTTTTAATGTGTAGTATTACAGTGATGTATGCAGTGGAATGGCATACGTCACCACATTCCTTGTTCTACAGAAAGGTGAACTGCTGATAGTAGATGTAGATGTAGATGGTACAGGAACATTTTTTGATAATTCTGCAATAGGCTTCCCAATTAAACTCTCGATTACAAGGTGTGTTCCAAAATGTTTTGTAATCTGAATATTTGTGGATAAATCTTCGATAAGAGGGATACATAATTCTTCACTCAACTGTCGTAAATATATTCTCCTTCGATTAGTTGTATACTTTATCATTTTGTTATTTTTTAAATATATAATATACACAGCAAAAGCACTAATATCCAATATATTATAAAAAAATGCCAAGGGCCATCATTTTATTTGTCTTTGTGTTGTATATCTTCCCAACATCTGATCCATTGTGTCGACACCTGCTTTTGTTTTATTATAATATTCCATTATTTCTGGTTTCTTCTTTCTTCCATCAGGGACTGTCAAGTTGGAATGCATGGTTGATAATAGTATTACTACTTTATTTACTTTTTTGTCCATATGAGCATATTATTGCTTGATCTCGAAAACCAAATATAGCTGAATATTCTTCTCGATTTGTCTGTGCTTTCATTACATCAGGAATATATTTTCTATTTTTTTTTTTTCAGAGTGCTCACGATTGTCAGATTCCATGGTAGCAGTGGGGGCTGGTGGTTCCAAATTTTGATGGTTGCAGTAGTTGTTGAGTTGGTTGGGAGAGGATGGGGGAGGGAGTAGAAGGACACATTAAACAGGGCACAGACCAACATATCTGCATCATACATAGTGCTGTCGTATGGAAAAAAATATATAGTTACTGTTTTCTCACAAAACAGAGCTGCTAATGTTCAAACATAATTAAGTTCAAATGATGAGCATGGCAATGCACATACTCTGCATTTGGATAGGTATGTTTTACAATAGTTTGTACACCACCAGAGGACCCAGACATTACTGACGCTCCATCATATGTTTGTGCAATTAATTTGTGGGAAGTTCCAAGTAAGTTGTGTCTAGACAGTTCATCTAACAAGCATGATGCAAGTGACTGAACATCATGTTTAGGTGGAGCAATGAAACCCCAGAATCTTTAAACCGGTTTACCTTTTATTATGTATCGATACACTATGACCATTTGAAAAACATTAGCAACATCACTGATCTCATCAGCAATTACAGCCAAATAATCCGCTTCTTTTATCCTACTCATTATTTTTTCATGGCATATTTCTAACATTACATTTAAAAGTTCATTTTGAATTGTTCTTGAGGTGCCTTAAATACAGTTGCTTCCTCTAATAGATTTTTCATCGCTGTGTCAAGCTCAGAACTGAAATCAATTAATCCTTGAAATACACTAGGATTTGATGAAGATTCAGTCTCATCATGACCCCGCAAAGCTAATTCTAAAGCTCCACAGAAGCGGATACAGTTTATTATTATATTTAAGACATAGCGATTATTTTGTACTCTTTCATTGTGTAAAACAATGTTTCGACTATATTCACTGTCTAGCTGCTGTGCTATATTAACTGTGCCAAAAAGAGCAAACTGTAAACATTCTTTATATGTACACTTGATGCCTGATGTTTTCTTATTTTTTCGGCAAGATGATTAATATCTTTCATTCCGAATTTTGTACAGGGGTCCTCCCCTCCAAACAATAAAAACGGGAAACAAAATAAAGAATTTTTTTGTCACAACCACATAACAAGTCAGTATTTTTGTAATTATCTATTTTAAATGCTCGATTAAATTGTCGACCGCCAGACTTTACAATTTGATTTATTGTTAAGGGAGGCATTGGTCATCCTAGTCTTTTAATTTCAATTTTTTCCTCCACTGGTCTTTGCAGAAAGGGAATTTCTAAAAGGTACTTAACGCTATTCATTATAAAATTAAAAAAAAACATTTAAAACCACACAGAAGCACTAACTCCAAAAAGCACAAACACAAAATCACACAGCGGCACTTAACAAATAGAAAAATACTTAACACAGTTAATTAATAACAGTTGATTGACACATAATTATCACAATCACAGGTATACAAAATTGTAACTATAATTTTATAACCTCAAAAACGAGTACACATTTACTTTGAACCAACGTAAACACTAAACCTGATACTACTTACAACATGCAACACATACTCGGTCCCCACCACACCACACTGTACTAGTTGAGCTCACTCCGGCCGGTAAAGTAGCTTCGCTGAATGTGTTTCCAGGCGGCATCAAAGACCTGTTAAGTAGCCCAATTAGCAAAGGCACCCCCTGCTGCTGACAGCTGTGAACAAAAATAGCCGCTTCTGGAAACATGTCCAATGCTGCCAAACGTATGCAATGTGGACCAGTCTTTGCGCGACATCGGAAGTGCCCGCTTGTCTGAATTTTGAGTCCGTTGCCAAAGAAACCACTGCTTTAGGAATTATTAATTTGTTACCTTCTTACAGCACATAGTATTTTACATAGTATATTTATATTTAAATATCACAGTAATACTGCTTTACTTTATTTATAGTTGTAATTTTCGGTTCCGTGTTCACGTGTTTAAAATGTGGAGATGTTGAGAGAGAGAACAACCATATCCTCAGCACGCTGATAATGAAGAAGGGAGTCATCGTCATAGTGATAGTGAAGAAATCGTTGTTGATGTAGTTAGCAACAGTGATAGTGGTGATGTAAGTGACAATGGGGAGTTTTCGAAAGACGGGGAAATCTCGGCCATTACAGGCACTAGTAGGCCAATCAAAAATTCGATTAGAACAATTTCGAAACAGAGCCAAACTATAGTGTGTAACGTGCATGAATATGTTGTAAATAACAAAGTAGGTAAGGGTTCAATTACTGAAACAGCCAAAATTGTGAAATTAAGCCGCTTGACTGTTCGTAAAATTGTTTCTAGAGGTCCTGTGACTCCCAAGAAGCCAGGTAACAAAAGAGCGCGTTTTAATAAAATTGATAATTTTGTTTGCGACATTATCCGCCAAGAAATTTACAATTTTTACAAGAAAGGATAGGCACCCACAATTTCCGAACTACTCCAGCATCTTCAGAACATTTCAAGTTTTCCTTATAAAGAAACAATGCTAAGATCCCTTGTGAAGAAGCTCAGCTTTCGATTTCGGACACTTAATAAGAGGCATGTTATAATGGAGTCAGCAAGAATTGTGTCTTGGAGATACAAATACCCCCATAGACTACACCAACTGTGTTCACAGGGTCATGATGTTGTGTATCTAGACGAAACTTGGTTCAACACACATGACACTGTGAAGAAGGGATGGGATGGTGGAACCTGTGGCTGCACTATTAATGCCCCTGTATCTAGAGGGAAGCTCATCATGGTGCTACATGCTGGTGGAGCTGAGGGGTGGGCTCCTAATTGTCTTTATTTGTCTGCCAAAAATATTTCAGATGCTAAAGCTGACAGCCACGATGAGATGAATGCTACAGTTTTTGAGAATTGGTTTAAAAATTCGTTACTGCAAAATCTTTCAAAAGACAGGAAGTATGTCATAGTTTTAGACAATGTGAGTTACCATTCTAGACAGCTTATCAAAATCCCAACTAAATCGTCAAACAAGTCCGAAATTATTGAATTTATGAAGAAATTTGATTTACCAGTACCGGACCCAGTCCCCATTAAATTAATCTTGCTCGAAAGAATAAAAGTGGCGAATATAAACAAAATGTACGCAGTTGATGAGATGGCTCAAAAGGCAGGTCATGAAGTGTTACGACTTCCCCCTTATTATTGCATATTAGTCTGGGCACGGTTAAAATCTAATGTCAGGAAGAGCAACATAACTCCTCAGTTAAGTGCAAGTGTCTGTGAAGCCCTAAGGAAATGTACTGAGAACATAGATGACGAATACTGTAGGAAATGTGTGGAAAAAACTATGAAGGTAGAACGGGAATATTATGCAGACCTGTGGGAAGAAGAAGACCGCCTCATCATTCATGTTGCAGACGACAGTGATGATGACTCAGACCGCGACTCCAACTAAACGGTGAGTAGTTTACTCCCAGGCTATGTATTAATTATTTGCGATTTTGTCTTGTTTTACTCAGGTTTATTAATTTCTGATATTATTATTATTATAGCATTCCTTCTGATATTGCAGGGATTTGCTTATTCCAAAGCTTTGTGATATTTTAACAATGAAAATCATTTTGAAAGTTATGTCGAAAAGGTATAGACCTATATTTTGTCGATTTGTTGTATTTTTATTCTTTATAGATAATGTAAACGTCAGGTTTACTTACTTAAAACTGAAACTTCTGAGAAGTCCTGAGTTGTATTATTATTACTACATGAATTAATCATATGTATAATAATAATAACAATGAAGAGGAGAACCATTTCATGCTAAGTTTCACTATAGGTGGGAGAAGAACTTGGCAACATTGTCAGCTTGTTTTGAGTGACACTAGGGACAAGACCATCTGGTTTCCTTTGAGTGAGAATCAAAGCGTACCGCCTGGAAACGCTTTGAATGCGGCTACTGTACAGAGATGAGAAACACTAGACGCTAGCGCAGCTCGGCTCTGCGCAGGCCGGCATGAGGTGAGCATGCACTACAGCACTGTTAGTGGAACGTTGCAGAAACTCTGTAACTGCCTAGCTAATACAGGGAACCTAGGGCAACTGTGAAGAGTAACGCACGTCCTCCCATAATAAGCTCTGCCATTTACTCTTCAAGTTGCAAATGGCCTACAACCACCAGCCTGCGCGCCTCATTTGAATTGTATGTGAACATTGCTGCATAGAATCTAATACATTTTCTGTTTAAATTTATAACACTTTTAGCTGCTTAATGATTTCATATATTATTTTATAGTTTAGTTATTCTATATTGGTGGTTGAGCAACGCTGCAACCATAACACCAGCCGCCACTGCATGATAGTAGATGATCTGCTAGAGGTAATGAGGTGAAGAAGTTGTCCTTCATAATATTTCTGCGCGATCCTCGCTAAGATGCCACTAATTCTTTTACAACCCTTTCGCCTTGATTTGTCTCATCACTGGATGCACTTTTTTTTATATATAGTTGTCCAAGTACTGGATACAAGTTTTCAAAGTCACAAATCCACCAAACCTTCATTCTCTGTATTTTGCTGGCTTTGATGGAATATATTGAGTAAATCTTCTTCTTCCACGATATGGAAAAAGTTGTTCATCAATGGTCAAGCACTCTGTAGGTTTGTATAATTTAGATAAATTAGAATTCAACATTGTCCACAAGACTTGTATTGGTATAGCCTTATACTCTTTTATTTGTACATCTTGGGTATTAGCATTATCAAATCGGATAAATCTGAGGATGTTCCAAAATCTGTTGATTCCCACTGTTGACCAGTATAAAGGATGTACAGTTGCTTTCCACATGTCAGTAGTGTGATCGGTGTTGGAATTATTGATGCCAGACATAATAAAAATCCCCAGAAATGCGTAGAGTTCTCTCAGTGTTACATCTTTCCACATGAGCTGTATTTTTGTAGGATTCTTCTGGTTGTATTTAGCATATACGAGAAGAATATATTTTTATGTCTCATCATTTATGCATTGCTTGTGGCAGTAGGCTGTAAGTACAGAGACACGGATTTTGTAATGATATTGTATTGTATTCTGAATTGATTTTGTAAACATTTTTTTAAGTATAAAGGATGTTTCACACTATCGCTCTAGGTAAGGTCGCGGTCGAGGTAGAGGAGCAGTCTAACGTATTCACACTGCGATGCTCTCTTCGCGGTACAACCGCGAACTCACTGCAGTCCAACCACGGACTCACCGTGGTCCAAACGCGGTTCTTTTAGTACCGCTGCCCCACTGCGGTCCTTAAAAGTATTGCGGCATCGCCTGAAGCAGTCAGTAGTTAGCTTGTTCATGGCCGAAAGGATGGATTTCACCAACCAAGAACTGCTTATGATAGTGGTGCTTCTGGATGAAGATGAGGAACGGTCTAGTACCAAAAAAAGGAGAATATGGGTGCATCCTACTTTACAAAGAAGATTGACAGAAGGAGAATTTCACACGTTGTTTCCTCAGCTGCTTGAAGATGACACCAGATTCCACCAGCATTTCAGGATGTCAAAGGAACAGTTCCATATATTGTTGTGTAAAATTGACAGTAACTTGGTAAAACAAGACACTTCATTTCGAGCAGCCATCTCACCAAGGGAAAGATTAGCCAAGGGAAAGATCTGTTTAAGGTAAGCTAAAAAAAATCCTTTAGCATAACTAGTTTACAAATATCGGTATGGAGAACCATACATAACTTCCATATTCTAAGATTTATATTTAAAATCATTTTCAGCCAAACAGCCAGGGAAGGAATTTTAACAAAAAAATACTTCTTTCTTGCCAATAACGTAGTACACATATAAAAAATATTATCCCCTCCCCCTTCAACTATAATTTTGATTTATAGAAAATTACCCCCAGCCCGTTCAACTAGCCTCTTCATTTATAGATATTTCATCTACGTTTCTACAGTGGATTATTAAGATCTTATCAGGATACTTTATCAAAATTAAGTACTTTACTCATGTTACAACAAAAAATGTTTCAGGTAAACTGCCCTTTCCCCGTAACCGATCTTCACCAAAATCAACAGACATTGAGTTCTCTATAGCTCAGGCACATATGTAAATATCGGTATGGAGAACCATACATGACTTCCATGTTCTAAGATTTATATTTAAAACCATATTCGAAATGAAATATTTCCATAGAAACTACGTCTTTCTACTTATTGCTTCAGAATTAACAACAATACTGTGGTCACTAACGTATACCGCCTCACGTTTTGGCACTCGATTTTCACTGATGATGGCAGTCGATGCCACTGCCGAAACGTCTGGTTTTGCAGAAAACATTGGACCACGGCCAAACAGCCCGGGAACGAATTTTAACAATATACTACTTCTTTGTTGCTGATAACGTAGGACACATATAAAAAATTATCCCCTCCCCCTTCAACTATCATTTTAATTTACAGAAAATTATCCTCTACCCCTTCAACTACCCTTTTCATTTATAGATATTTCATCTACCTTTCTACAGTGGATTATTATGACCTTCTTTTCAGGATACTTTATTTATCAAAATTAAGTACTTTACTCTTGTTAAAACTTAAAACGTTGCAGATAAACTACCCCTTCCCTTTAACTGATCTTCACCAACATCAATAGGCCTTGAGTCATCTACAACTCAGGAACATATGCAAAACATTTTTTGATTCTGTTTGAATGTGCGGCAGTTATAGTTCCTCATAAAAAAATTACCCTTTTTAAAACATAAAACGTTGCTGATAAACTACCCCTTTCCCTTAACCGATCTTTACCGACACCAATAGGTCTTGAGAACTCTACAATACAGGGCTGTATGCAAAACATCATTTGATTCTGTTTGAATTTGCGGCTGGTATCGTTTGCCATAGAAAATACGCTTGATAAAACAAAAAACCTGGCAGGTAAACTACCCCTTTCCCTTAACCGATCTTCAACAAAAACAATAGGTCTTTAGAACTCATCAAATCAGGACTGTATGCAGAAACGTATTTGATTCTGTTTTGAATTTGCGGCTCTTATCGTTTGCCATAGAAAATACCCTTTTAAAACATAAAACGTTGCCGGTAAACTACCCCTTCCCCTTAACCGATTTTTACCAAAATCAACAGATCTTGAGAACTCTACAATTGAGGGCTGTATGCGAAACAGTTTTTGATTCTGTTTGAATTTGCGGCTGTTATCGTTTGCCAAACAAAAAAAAATACCCTTGATAAAAAAAACCGTTGCCGGTAAACTACCCCTTTCCCTCAACCGATCTTCACCAAAAACAATAGGTCGTGAGTACTCTACAAATCAGAGCTGTATGCAAACACTTATTTGATTCTGTTTGAATTTGCGGCTGTTATCGTTTGCCATAAAAAAAAAATCTACAGATAGACACACAGACACAAGACAGACAGACACACACACAGACACTTTTCGAAAAACAACTTTTTTTCATGTTTTGTGTTTAGTACAATCAGAATCTGCAATAATCTTGAACACGATTTTTTTTGCCATCACCATACTTCCATTTCCTTAAGGAATATGGAAGTAAAAATTACCCTTGATAAAAAACCGTTGCTGGTAAACTACCCCTTTCCCTGAACCGATCTTCACCAAAAACGATAGGTCTTGAGAACTCTACAATTCAGGGCTATATGTAAAATATTATATGATTTTGTTTGAATTTGCGGCTGTTATCGTTTGCCATACAAAATACCCTTGATAAAACAAAAAACGTGGCTGGTAAACTACCCCTTCCCCTTAAACGATCTTCACCAAAAACAATAGGTCTTTAGTACTCAAGAAATCAGGGCTGTATGCAAAAACTTATTTGATTCTGTTTGAATTTGCGGCACTTATCGTTTGCCATAGAAAATACCCTTTTAAAACATAAAACGTTGAAGGTAAACTACCCCTTTCCCTTAAACGATCTTCACCAAAACAATAGGTCTTTAGTACTCAAGAAATCAGGGCTGTATGCAAAAACTTATTTGATTCTGTTTGAATTTGCGGCACTTATCGTTTGCCATAGAAAATTCCCTTTTAAAACATAAAACGTTGAAGGTAAACTACCCCTTTCCCTTAACCGATCTTCACCAAAACCAAAAGGTCTTGAGAACTCTACAATTCAGGGCTGTATGCGAAATATTATTTGATTCTGTTTGAATTTGCGGCTGTTATCGTTTGCCATAAAAAATACGCTTGATAAAAAAACGTTGCCGGTAAACTACCCCTTCCCCTTAACCGATCTTCACCAAAAACAATAGGTCTTGAGTACTCTACAAATCAGGGCTGTATGCAAAACATTATTTGATTCTGTTTGAATTTGCGGCTGTTATCGTTTGCCATAGAAAATACCCTTGTTAAAAAAACGTTGCTGGTAAACTACCCCTTTCCCTCAACCGATCTTCACCAAAAAAAATAGGTCTTGAGAACTCTACAATTTAGGGCAGTATGCAAATAATCTTTTGATTCTGTTTGAATTTGCGGCTGTTATCGTTTGCCATAGGAAATACCCTTGTTAAAACATAAAACGTTACAGGTAAACTACCCCTTTCCCTTAACCGATCTTCACCAAAATCAACAGATCTTGAGAACTCTACAACTCAGGGCTGTATGCGAAATATTATTTGATTCTGTTTTAATTTGCGGCTGTTATCGTTTGCCAAACAAACAAAATTACCCTTGCTAAAAAAAAACCGTTGCAGGTAAACTACCCCTTTCCCTCAACCGATCTTCACCAAAAACAATAGGTCGCTAGTACTCTGCAAATCAGGACTGCATGCAAACAATTATTTGATTCTGTTTGAATTTGCGGCAGTTATCGTTTGCCATAGAAAAAAATCTACAGACACACAGACACACACACAGACACACAGACAGACAGACAGACAGACACACACACAGACACTTTCCGGAAAACGACTTTTTTTCATGTTTTGAGTGTAGTAGAATCAGAATCTGCAATAATCTCGAACACGATTTTTTTTGCCATCACCATACTTCCATTCCTTAAGGAATATGGAAGTAAAATACCCTTGATAAAAAACCGTTGCCGGTAAACTACCCCTTTCCCTGAACCGATCTTCACCAAAAACGATAGGTCTTGAGAACTCTACAATTCAGGGCTATATGTAAAATATTATATGATTTTGTTTGAATTTGCGGCTGTTATCGTTTGCCATACAAAATACCCTTGATAAAACAAAAAACGTGGCTGGTAAACTACCCCTTTCCCTTAAACGATCTTCACCAAAAACAATAGGTCTTTAGTACTCAAGAAATCAGGGCTGTATGCAAAAACTTATTTGATTCTGTTTGAATTTGCGGCACTTATCGTTTGCCATAGAAAATACCCTTTTAAAACATAAAACGTTGAAGGTAAACTACCCCTTTCCCTTAAACGATCTTCACCACAAACAATAGGTCTTTAGTACTCAAGAAATCAGGGCTGTATGCAAAAACTTATTTGATTCTGTTTGAATTTGCGGCACTTATCGTTTGCCATAGTAAATTCCCTTTTAAAACATAAAACGTTGAAGGTAAACTACCCCTTTCCCTTAACCGATCTTCACCAAAACCAAAAGGTCTTGAGAACTCTACAATTCAGAGCTGTATGCGAAATATTATTTGATTATGTTTGAATTTGCGGCTGTTATCGTTTGCCATAGAAAATACGCTTGATAAAAAAACGTTGCCGGTAAACTACCCCTTCCCCTTAACCGATCTTCACCAAAAACAATAGGTCTTGAGTACTCTACAAATCAGGGCTGTATGCAAAAAATTATTTGATTCTGTTTGAATTTGCGGCTGTTATCGTTTGCCATAAGAAAAAAATCTACAGACACACACACACAGATAGACAGACAGACAGACAGACAGACAGACAGACAGACACACAGACAGACACACACACAGACACTTTTCGAAAAACGACTTTTTTTCATGTTTTGAGTGTAGTACAATCAGAATCTGCAATAATCTCGAACACAATTTTTTTTGCCATCACCATACTTCCATTTCCTTAAGGAACATGGAAGTAAAAAATTATTTGATTCTGTTTGAATTTACGGCAGTCATGGTTCGTCATATAAAAAATTACCCATGTTAAAACATAAAACATGAGACTTATAAAACATATCTAAGATTTATATTTAAAATCATTTTTGAAATAAAATATTTTCATAGAACCTACTAACACTGGGGAAATCTGAGGAGCCAATCAGACTTGGGCCTACCTGTCACTCTGCTGAATTTGGTGGAAAGCCCTGTCACTGTCGTCAAAGTATCAGCCTTGACAGGGTCCTCTTTTTCTGCAAAATGGGAGAGGAGGCTTGAGATGGAGTGAGTGACATGGTCCCCACCTCAATGAAGAACCCATTGTTTTATAAAAATATATTTAAATTTTGAAAACTGAAAATTCTTTTCTTGTTGTAAATATTTATATTTTATAATCAAAATGACTTTATCAAAAAACAAACATTATTTTTTTATAATAAGTACTTACATATGTTTCTTAATATGCTTACTTTTTTTTCAATGTTGATGATCATTTCCAAACATTCTGACAAAATTGTATCTACAGAACAGTTAACATTCCCCAGGTTTCCATTTCTGCTAATTTCTCATTACACCTTCCACTGAAGTATTATTAACCATTTCATAAACTATCGTATAATCTTTTCAGTTTTTGTGGTACAAAATCTGAAATTTTCGGATTGCCTGGCAACAAAATTATTTTATTTTCAACAATTACCATTGTTTGAAAAAGTTTAAATGAATTTTCAAGTACTTTACTCTTGTTAAAACGTAAAAGGTTGCAGGTAAACTACCCCTTCCCCTTAACCGATCTTCACCAAAATCTAAAGGCCTTGAGTCCTCTACAATTCACTGATGTATGCAAAAAAGTATTTGATTCTGTTTGAATTTGCGGCAGTTATCGTTTGCCATAGAAAATACGCTTGATAAAAAACGTTGCCGGTAAACTACCCCTTCCCCTCAACCGATCTTCACCAAAAACAATAGGTCTTGAGAACTCTACAATTCAGGGCTGTATGCAAAAAATTATTTGATTCTGTTTGAATTTGTGGCAGTTATCGTTTGCCATAGAAAATACGCTTGATAAAAAACGTTGCAGGTAAACTACCCCTTCCCCTCAACCGATCTTCACCACAAACAATAGGTCTTGAGTACTCTACAAATCAGGGCTGTATGCAGAAAATTATTTGGTTCTGTTTGAATTTGCGGCTGTTATCGTTTGCCATAGGAAATACCCTTGTTAAAACATAAAATGTTACAGGTAAACTACCCCTTTCCCTTAACCGATCTTCACCAAAAACAATAGGTCTTGATAACTCTACAATTCAGGGCTGTATGCGAAACATTATTTGATTCTGTTTGAATTTGCGGCTGTTATCGTTTGCCAAAAAAAAAAATTTCCCTTGATAAAAAAAAACCGTTGCAGGTAAACTACCCCTTTCCCTCAACCGATCTTCACCAAAAACAATAGGTCGCGAGTCCTCTACAAATCAGGGCTGTATGCAAAAAATTATTTGATTCTGTTTGAATTTGCGGCAGTTATCGTTTGCCATAGAAAAAAAATCTACAGATAGACACACAGACACACAGATAGACAGACACACACACAGACACTTTTCGGAAAACGACTTTTTTTCATGTTTTGAGTGTAGTAGAATCAGAATCTGCAATAATCTCGAACACGATTTTTTTTTGCCATCACCATACTTCCATTCCTTAAGGAATATGGAAGTAAAAATAATGTATTAAAATTTCTTTGGCAATCGATAACTCGATTAGGATTGATCGGTTAGAGATGGTATTTCTACTGAATTTGGCCTTGAGTGTGTGGTGACCAGACTTGATATAAAATCTGTATAAAGTTTACAAGATGACATATATTTTAATTGGTTCCGAGCGCGATAATAAGTCTATTGGGATGAAATTATAACTGAAGTTAGGCCTTAGTATATGTTGGCTGATAGTTGAAATTTTAGTGTCAAGGAACCATTAACAAGACACTGAGCTTTTTAAATTTGGACTAGTCATAGCGAAAAATGTCAAAGGTTTGTCCGTCAACTCAGAACAAATTTTAAACTGGTTATGAATGTGGGCAGCAAGTGGAGTTATTACCTGAAATATTTGTTAAATGAAATGGAATCAATGAGGTGTTTTGAAATAACAAACCCTGTATTACTTTTTTATGTTTTTATTGAAATTGTAAAAAACGAGAACACAATTTTATGACAGTAAAAAACGATAAGAAATATTGTCATGAATGTCCTTGTATGCAGCACTTCTAGCTGAAAGTCACTTTGAAAGTCAAAAAGTTAATAAATTCAGGAATAAAAATGAAAAATAAACACAAAAGTCCTCACACATTCGTAGCGCTATTTCATATGTAACTATGGTTTATAAAACAGCATAATAATTACAGCAGAAGTAATTAATACAAAATATCCAAAATGTATTATTTATTGCCCATGATAAAACTTATGCCGTGTAGTTAGAAAAATAAGCACCATTTGTACAGTCCACGGAATCGGTTGAGGATGCTGGTGATGCACTTACTGGTACGTTTGCACTTGTGTACTTGAACTCAGTGTGGCGAACTGGCATTTCATTACCAAAGGGGCTGGACGTCAAAGAAGCAGAAGAAGTGTTCGAGATGGGCGTACTCGTATTTTCTCTGAATGCCACAGAAGGAACAGATGTAGGATTGATGGGCTGCATGGAAGTAGAGGGATGGGAGACTAAGTATTTAGCTTCCATATCTGACACCAACCGGAACATCTGATTTCGAAAGATATGTTGGTCTAGGAGGGAAAATGTCTTGACGGTTTTGAGCATAGACTGGAAAAATAAATCCATGGAGTCTTTTTTTGTCACTCTTCTGCTCCCTGTTTTCTAGAAGGTACCTCAATACAGTTGAGGATGCACTTTCTGGCGGGTTCTTCCGGGCGAGCCTTCGTTTTGGAGGAACCGGCAGTTGAGAAGGGGTAGGCTCACGAAAAGTTGGGGTAGGCTCTCGACTGTCGTTTTCTGGAGGTACTTCTTGAGACTCCTCTGTTTTGTCATCGTCTTCTTCTTCTTCTTCTGGCAAGTCTACAGAAGCTAACCTTTCCTTGTCTTTCATGTGACATGCCAGGAAAGATATTTGTTCTCCAAACTTCCACTTCCTGGAGGTACCGGCTGCTTTCCCACTTGTTGTTCGGTACTGATCCTGTAAATTCAGCCACCGCTGCTTGCAGTCATTGCCTAGAGGGAATACAAAAGCTATGTCAACATAATGTGTTCAAAAGGGCTTAAGACAAGAGCATATAGTACTACTACTGCTACTGTCAAAAAGTATGTCACTTCAGCTTTTTCCTATTAATTGATTGAATTATGTGACCAGGTCTATAAGACAGCTCTGGAACTTATGCCAAAGGGTGTAGTTGAAAATTGCCCTATGGGGCCCTTCCTGCTAGGCTAGGACCAATTAAAACGAGGCGAGAAACGAAATTATTGACCAAAGTAAACTTTCTAGAGATTATTCCGTGTAGCCATTATTTTCAGCCATTAGCACCAGTCGTTGCCTCAAAATTAATTCACAAAATTATTGGTTTCATGTCTTTCATACAATATCTCTCTTACATAATTTTACAAAGAAGGGGACATCAATAAATGAAGGGTTACGAAAAATTACTAGAAACAAACATAGCAAAATAAGGTTATAAAACATTGCTATACGTATATTGTAACTTAAAAAGATAGTAACAATAGTAACTTAAACCAGCGTAAAAGGCATATATTAAAGGCTTTTTATTAAGCTTAACAGATAAAAGGCAGAAGAAGCAATATAATTGTAATGTGTCTGTTTGCAGATTCCTTGCCAGCGGAGATTCATTTCGGACCATTGCATTCAGTTATAGGCTGGGCACATCAACACATCAACAGTATAAAGTGTGGTTCATGAGGTATGCGACGTTATCATAAAGAAATTACTCCAAGAGTTCATGCCCACTCCAAAGAAGAAAGATTGGGAAAGAATGAGTTTTGGGGGCAGTGGCAGTTCCCTAACTGTTTAGGGGCTTTAGATGGAAAACACGCTGTAATTGAAGCCCTGAAAAATTCTGGTTCGCTGTATTTTAATTATAAGAAAACATTTTCTATAGTTCTCCTAGCTTTGGTAGATGCTAATTACAGATTTGTATCTGTTGACGTCGGTTCTTATGGTAGGAGTAGTGACGGAGAGATATTTAGCTCTTCCAATCTGGGAAAGCGGTGGGAATCTGGAACTTTAACCATTCCAGATGATACGCTGCTGCCAGGGACCCACCAGACAACACCGTACGTTATTGTTGGTGACCCCGCCTTCCCGCTGAAGAATTATTTAATGAGACCATTTCCAGGTCATCAAATAGAAAATAAAATAGATAGGAGAGTTTTTAATTACAGATTATCTAGGGCGCGATGGGTTGTAGAAAATTGTTTTGGGATTCTTACTCAAAAATTCAGAATTTATAACAGGCGATAAAAAGTAGATCCCAAATATATAGACAAAATCGTTCTGACTACATGCATCCTGCATAATTTTATTCGTCAAGAGACGGCTATGCCTTCACTAACTGCTCATTATCTTGTGATTGGGCAAAATTTAACGAACATCCCGAGACAGGGCAGGAATTGTTCATCTAAAGCTGGACGGTAGCGCGATGATTTTATTTTACTAGGTTGGCTAATCTGATTTATATCTCATCAACGTTCGCGTAATCGTACTTTGATCAGTGCACATTCAGTAATCTCGGCGTTCGGTTCGCCGGACCTTTCCGTCAAGCTAGTGTCGACATTAGATGTAGGCCTTAGGCCTTACTATTTTCTATCATGGCCAACTAGCGCCACAACTTCATTCTTAACTAAATTTATTAATTATTAATTTAATATGCAGCATTAGCCAGCCTTCTTTCAATTTATTACAGCTGTAATGTGATCATTCAAATTATTAAAACTATTCGTATACAGTCCACTTCTCTTATTTCTTAATGTAATTTAATACATCCTACACAACATCTTCAATCATAATGGAAGACCAGCAGACAAATATTTAATGCAAGATACATAATTTTCGCCCGCTCGGGCTGAACAAATTAACTCTTCCGGTCCGCACTTGCGGAACGTTACTTTTCTTAAACTGTTTCGGCCCACTTGGGCCGGGATCAGCCATATTTTTGGTCACTCCGGACCTGGATTTCCACTTAATGTCTTTTGTATCTTTTTCTGGCCATCACGGGCGGGTTAGCACGTCAGCTAATGCGACCGTGGCGTGATTTGCGTCGCCATTTCGCTCGTCGTCTTCAGGCAACGTGATAGCAAGTTCCTGCCGGCTGCAGTGCCTCAAGGTGGTCATCTTGCCAGCTGTTCACCATCATCATCAAGGAGCCGACGCTGCGGGACGTCGCTGACCAGGTACCACCAGCAACAGTAATAAGGTGCGTAAAAGAATGTCTGAGGAAGGCCTCAAGGTGCTGACCAGAAAGAGAGGCGGATTAAAGTCCGCGATAGTGCGGATACAATCCGCGGTAAATTCATTTGACATTAATTTAACCACAAAACATTTTTTGACTGTGAGATTAGAAAGTCTTAAGAGCTTAGCCTCGAAGTACGACGAAGTACAGTCTGAGATAGAGCTTATAAGTAAAGACGTGAGCACTGCTCAGGCAGACCGAGTCGAGGTTGAGGAAATGATATACTCAACTGAGGCAAACATTTTACAACTTCTTGACACTGTTAATACTCAGACTGTGCCTCCTGTACTATCGACGCCTGTGCATTTAAAACCGATAAGTTTGCCCTGCTTCTCAGGCAACATACTTGAGTGGCAACATTTCTATTCAATTTTTAATGATCTCGTGCATTCAAGATCAGATTTAACACCAGTACAGAAGCTGCATTACTTGCATTCATCGGTGAAGTGCGAACCATTAGACTTAATTAAATCATTACCAATTTGTCAAGAGAATTATGTAATAGCGTTGAACTTGCTGTCCGATAGGTACAATAATCCATTTATATTAGCAAAATATTATGTACAGAACCTACTTCAGGTTAAGTCCACAATAAAGGACTCAGTCCAAAGCTTGGCTGAGTTTACGAATACTATAACGTCTTCTGTTAATTCGCTGGCGGCAATGAAGCTGTCTGTAAACCTATTTGAGTTTATTACTATACAATTGCTTTCCACTAAACTTGACCCTATCACTTTAAAACGTTGGAAGGAGTCTATAGACCCTGACAACTTGCCTAGTTTTCAAGACTTTACTCATTTTTTGAATTTGCGCCGACAGCTTTTAGAAAATACTATGCCAATTGAACCCGGACAGCAATTCAATAAACTTAGTGTAAAACCAAACAATAAGTTTGAGAAATGTAGTTTAAGAAATACTGCTGGCAGCAGTACCTTTAAGAGTTATCATGCTACGGCAAGGCATTATTCATGTGTGTGCTGTAAATCTGATCACCCGCTTTACATGTGTAATAATTTTCGCATATTAAGTGCCGCTGAGCGGGGGCAATTGGTGGCAAACCATAAATGTTGTATTAACTGCCTTAGAGCAGGTCATTTGATAACAAATTGTAAAAGTAAACAGGTTTGTAAAATTTGTTCAAAGGCTCACCACACCTTACTGCACGCTAATTACGTGCCGAAATCAGCAGCTGCCAGCAGTAACTACTGCTCATTTAAATTACAGTGTAAAAACAATGTACTTTTATCCACTGCAGTTGTATATGTCATTGATCAGGCTGGCAATAGGCATAAGGCGCGCGCACTTCTTGACGCCGGGTCTCAGATCAATTTTTGTACGAAATCATTTCCGAAAAGATTGCACCTCAAACTAACCCGATCTAATATTCCGATTACAGGAATAAGCAACACAGCGTGTTGCGCTACTGACATTGTTTCTATGCGTATTATGTCTCGCTATCAGAGACATAGTTTCGAGGCCAAATTTGCCGTCTTATCTAACTTAACTCATAATCTGCCTTCAATATCGTTTGACATCAACCGGTTCCACATTCCAAATAAAATTTTTTCTCGCCGACCCAGATTTTAATATATCTTCACAGATCGACATACTATTGGGGGCTCAATTTTATCTAGATTTAATATTAGCTAATAAGTACACACGCGGACCCAACTTCCCTATCATTCAGGAGACAAAACTGGGTTACATTTTGGCCGGCAATCTGCCCAAGCACTGCCACACCCAGGGTCCTGCTGTTTCGTTCTTGGCAAGGAACAATGACAGCCAAATCCTGCAATCTCTTGAGAGATTTTGGGAGGCAGAAACGATCCCCGGCGATACCCCTAATGGCGAGTCGGCTTGCGAAGAGCATTTTATGCGCTACACTCAGCGCAACCACGAGGGTAGATTTATAGTGTCGCTCCCATTCAAGTCTGATAATCCTCACTTACGGGAATCCTACACAAGTGCCGAATCAAGGTTTTTAAACTTGGAGCGTCGATTCAGGCGCGATCCATAGCTCGCTCGCGACTACGCAGACTTTATCGGGGACTACATGAAGCTTGGGCACATGACACCCATTGATCATGGCGCTATCAATTTAGGATCGTCAAATATTTATTACTTGCCTCACCATGCCGTGTTTAAACATTCTAGCTTGACCACAAAATTGCGCGTTGTCTTTGATGGTTCCTCCAAGACTACAAATGGCCTTTCGTTAAATGACCTATTATTGGTAGGCCCCAATGTTCAGCAAGATCTCTTCTCTATTCTGTTGCGGTTTCGCACACATAAGTATGTCCTGATTGCTGACATCGAGAAAATGTATCGTCAGATTCGCGTTGCTGAAGAGGACTGTCACTATCAGCGTATTTTGTGGCGTGACTCTCCCCTCGAACCACTTAAGCATTTCGCGCTGCGAACAGTAACTTACGGCACGGCTAGCGCCTCCTTTTTGGCCACACGGTGCCTTTTACAAATTGCTAGAGACAATCAAACTTCCTTTCCCCAAGCGGCTTTAGCCATCACTAACGATTTTTATGTAGACGATCTACTTACCGGTTCTGACACTATCCCCGATCTGACTAATCTGAAATCCGACCTAGGTGCGTTACTTGCTCAATATGGTTTCACGTTGCACAAATGGGCATCAAATGAACCCACAGCGGTCGCAAGTCATCACAACCTTTCACGACCCCTAAATAAACAGGACAATGTGCGTACCCTGGGCATTCTTTGGAACAACACTGCTGATTCATTTTTGTTTGATGTCAACCTATCTCCGGTTCTTCATAGCATATCCAAGAGGCAAATTCTTTCAATAATCGCCGGAATATATGATCCACTGGGTTTAATCGGACCAGTTGTCTTTTTGTATAAACACTTCATGCAGCGACTCTGGCTTTGTAAGCTTAGTTGGGATGAACCGCTTTCCGGTCAGTCACTGTCGGATTGGCATTCTTTGTGTAACAAATTAAGTCTGATTGGTAAAATAGTGGTCCCGCGATCTATTCGTTGCAACCATCAGGCGGTTACAGTTCAGTTGCATGGTTTTTCGGATGCTTCCGAGAGAGGGTTCGGCTGTTGTGTGTATGTCCGAGTCATTTATCAAGATGCTACTGCTTCCTGTCGTCTTTTGTGTTCAAAATCTCGCGTGGCTCCCTTGCGCCAAGTGTCATTACCTCGTATCGAGCTCTGCGCTTGTTTGTTATTATCGCGACTTGTGTCTAAAATTATTCCTGCTCTTCATTCATTCATTGAGGATGTACATTTGTATTCCGATTCTATGGTGGCTCTTTACTGGATTCATGCGCAGTCTTCGCGTTGGAAAACATACGTCGCTAATACGGTTGCTGAAATTCAGCGTCGCACGCAAACTTGTACCTGGCATCACATTGATTCGCGACGCAATCCTGCTGATATTATTTCTAGGGGGTGTCTCCCGGACGTTTTGCGCGATTGCTCGCTTTGGTGGCACGGTCCTGGCTGTCTGTCTCAATCGTCAGAGTCTAATCCTTTCCCATCTTTCGTACCGGCCACTCCATCATCTTCGGAAGTCATCGCGGAAGAGAAAACTACACATAACCGTTCGCTAATGTCTACCCTGGCTGTTGACTTATCGTTGGACTTTTCCTCGTTACACCGGCTGACACGTGTATACGCTTACTGTTTTCGTTTCGTCAGAAATATTAGGCACTCATCTGTGGACAGGCTTTCGGGCGATCTGACCCCTGCGGAAATTCATCAGTCTCTTAATTTCTTTATAAGGCAATCTCAATCGACCCACTTCCCAGGCGAAATTAGTTGTCTTCGGAACGGATCTTCTGTTTCCATCAGAAGCAAGTTAGCCTCTCTCGACCCGTTTCTTGACGACACTGGAGTGATACGCGTGGGCGGACGATTGCAGCATTCCCAGTTATCTTACGACTCGAAACATCCTATCGTACTACCCCCATCGGCGCATGTCACACGCCTTATCATCGAACGCGAACACATTCGTTTGCTTCATGCTGGTGCGCAGCTCGTGCATCATTCACTGCGTCAACGTTGGTGGATTGTTAATGCCCGGCTAGTCATCCGTTCCATTATTCGTAAGTGTCTCAAGTGCATCAGGTTTAGCGCCACACAGCAGGTTCAGAGGCTTGGCATCTTGCCATCCCCTAGAGTCACTCCTTCAAGGCCGTTTCTATTTTGCGCGGTTGATTATGGTGGTCCCTTCATGATTCGTCATGGCGGGCAGAAGTCTAGAACTCTTACTAAGGCGTACGTGTCTCTGTTTGTTTGCTTAGCAACTAGGGCTATTCACCTGGAATTGGTGTCCGACCTTACTGCCAGCGCGAGACGAGATGTGACACTATGGTTACAGCACAATGCGGCTTTATTCCGCCATTGACTTATTATTTATTACGACCATTTGGTCAACATGATTGTGATGGATTGTCACAATACTTTTGTCAATTTTGCGTCATGGCACGCTTCTGAGTATCACAGTTCTGGTGATATCTTAATATTTGTATTGTATGTTAATTTTTGTGGCATACTATGTCACACTTTCATTGATCTCATGGGGTGTACTGCATGTCTTTGGGTGGTCTTATTTATTAATGTTATTACATAATATTCGCATGTTTGCTGTCAAGTAACCATGCATTCATTTCTTTATATTGTTGCTGATAAATATGTACTATTTTGTGAATGTCTTAAATTGTTAAATTGTTTCTGTAATTTCAGTATTGTATTGTTGGCTGACATTACAATTATTTATCTTGTAATTATGCAAATTATTATTGTTGTATTCACATAAATTGTGTCGATGTAAACTATTGTAAGCGTCTACCGTGTGTAACTGCCTTGTCTAATTTATTTATATTGTACTTATATTTTATTCATTTTTGTAAGTAAGCATGCACAATTCTTTATTTAAATTATGACATACACGTCATATCTGGGCTACATTCAGCATCTAGCTTGCTCACACGTTGGCATACATTGTAAATTCCTGAAACTTCAGGAATAGCGTATTTAGGTCGATACATGTCGCCCTCCTGAATATACAATGAAACATGCAACTGTAACATGTTCAACAACAATTTTATTCATGTAATGAACTTCTGTACAGGTCTACGGACCTTAGCTAGCATTAAGCTAACTCTATGACTTGCATATTATGTATTTTTCGTTCATGTTTTGTAATGTTACGTACTGCGCACTTGTGTCAGTAATATTGGTTAACCAGACTTAGTGGTACATGAAACAGCTGTTTGCCAAACCTTGGCCTACAGTCGCCTATCTGCATGCTTATCTCAAATTAGCGGCCGATTGCCGTTATCTAATCTCAACTCAAGGTTCAACTCAGCCTTGAAGCTGATTCTAATTATTAAAACTCCACTATTTCAAATTGAATTGTAAATGTATTATAATTTATTAAAGAATGTATTAAAAAATCTTTTTGATTTTTGACGGGCAGCTTATGGACGGTAGCGCCATGATTTTATTTTACTAGGTTGGCTAATCTGATTTATATCTCATCAACGTTCGCGTAATCGTACTTTGATCAGTGCACATTCAGTAATCTCGGCGTTCGGTTCGCCGGACCTTTCCGTCAAGTTAGTGTCGACATTAGATGTAGGCCTTAGGCCTTACTATTTTCTATCATGGCCAACTAGCGCCACAACTTCATTCTTAACTAAATTTATTAATTATTAATTTAATATGCAGCATTAGCCAGCCTTCTTTCAATTTATTACAGCTGTAATGTGATCATTCAAATTATTAAAACTATTCGTATACAGTCCACTTCTCTTATTTCTTAATGTAATTTAATACATCCTACACAACATCTTCAATCATAATGGAAGACCAGCAGACAAATATTTAATGCAAGATACATAATTTTCGCCCGCTCGGGCTGAACAAATTAACTCTTCCGGTCCGCACTTGCGGAACGTTACTTTTCTTAAACTGTTTCGGCCCACTTGGGCCGGGATCAGCCAAAAGCATTTGAAGTACGCGAAATCATTACATCATTCTTCAATTCAGAAGCCGGTGCCGTCCCTTGGCAAATAAATATGATATAAAATTCCAGTTTGTTCAAGGAAGAATTGTTTGTTAATACTACATAAAAATAGGAAAGATACAAAGGAAATTAATTGTAAATTAGTTCCAATAAATATAATGTTGAATCTTACCTGTTTTATTTAAAGCTTGTCCAATGTCTTCCCAAACTTTCTTCTCCCTCACATTATCACTGTAACACCGGTGTGATAAATCGTATAATTCAGGGTATCGGCGAACTAATTCTATTAATTTTTCATCCATCGTTAAATAAAAACAAACTGAAAATCACGTGAGGGCGGGAGACAAAGTGTCAAAGGATCTGACTCTTTCCGAACACAGTGCTCGTATGAAAGAACCAAGGGTTGACTGCGGTCGGAGCGCGCCTGATAAACAGTGGACAGTCATTTCTCCCACAGTAGGCAGAGCTGTTGATGGTTGCAGTTTACACCCTTCTATGTATGACAGTGTCAGCACCATTGTCTCACTGGCTGCTGCAAGATGTACGCTTTATGTGAACGGAATGAAAAACTTGTCAGCTATGTAGTTTTATAAAATATTGGGACGTACTTCAGTGAATGCGCACGTATCTATATTTATTGTATGCATTGATATAGATTAGAATCAATAATAATATAAATAAAATAAAATTAATAAATTTTATGTAGGGCAGAAAACAAATTCGTTCATCATAGCGGCGGCCTATTCAAACTTGCACAACAACGAGCTCGAGACCGCAGTAAAATATCCGTCGGCCAGAATCGTCACGAGAGCGCGACTGGAGTGTGATCAAACCGAGCCTCATAGTGTTTACAGTGGAAGCACTGTAATACATTGGATTAATTTTGACTGTACCTTGAGCGAACCGAGACTGGAGCGCGAGTGTCCCTACAGTGTAAAACACTCTTTATGGTGTGTTTTTCAATAAATTTATCAATTTTTTCATATGTTGTTTAATTTTTATCAGAAAACTAACAAGATACAAAAAATTTACACATTTTGAATATATTCCTGATTGGTACATATTCAAGATAATTAACAGTAATGTGTCAATTGTGTTCACTAACTGTCTCAGTTTCAACATGTTATTCATATGTGGTGTGAAAATTCCCTGTATACTTGAACCACAACAGTAGGCCTACCTTATATTCTACATTGAAGTAACTTGTCCTTCAAGCATTTCAGTGCTATAGTGCTAGTCTCCTTAATGCACTTCAGTGCTATAGTCCCTTGTTCCCTGTAAAATAGGTAGTGATGAAGCTTGTCAAAATATATTTCTGGAAATGTTTTCTTCCCCAACATTTTTCTTTTTCTGAGATGGATGTGATATGTTAGAAATTGAAAGTCTTTCCTTTGGTGACTTTTCAACTTTGGTCAGCCACTTTGAATTGTGTAAGAGGAATACTTGTATTCCCAACAAGGGTGAACTTTTGTCTGTAAAGAACCCATGAATTAATAACATCCTCTGTTCACAACTTTTTCTGCTCTGTAGCATATGGCTAGTGAGCCAGGATTAAAAGAGACCCATGTGTTTGTTACATATTTGAATAGAAATTTTCAAGCAATTTCAAGTTATTATTATTATTTTTTATTTGTCCCACCATCCTGTTTTGTCAAGGAGGGCATGCTCAGGTGATGTTAAAATTGAACAGGTAACTGTCAAATCATGTGACAAAGTTTGCAGTTGCACCTCAAAAATGTTCATAAGCTCTTTCCCATCAGTAAATTTTTCATTGACAAATAACATTCACACAGCTCAATCACAACATGATTTTACTGATTGATTCGACCACACACATTTGGAATACTGACATTTATAATTTGTTTGAACTGTCGTAACGTGCTATGAGCAGATACCAACAACACTGTGTCAGTGATTAAAAATCACTACTGGTACTACACTGTTATTTCACTCAAATGATACCACACATATAATCTGAGATATTTAGCATGTACATGTATTTATTATACATAACAATATGACTATACATTGCATCAATGCTATACTACAAATACAAATGAAGCAATGAAAAAACCTATTGATGAAAAAGATATTATAAAAGAATGTCAACGTGAATCTGTATTGCATAGTTATTTTTATTATAACTATTCACCATTTACATACTTACAGCATATATTTTACAGTAAAATAATCAGAGTGTGGGGGTGCACACACACACACACACACACACAGCAATAAGGTAACAAGGTAGTTACATGGACACCAGGCAACTGTACAGCTGAAACATTAAAATAGACTGCCCCAGCACTCTGATGAACACTTATAGAACTACAAATGGTATCAAGAGACAACTCTGAATTTGTCCAAAAACTGTTATGAACTGTGAAACAAATGAAAGTTAAGCAATATCATATAAAGAGGTTAATGCCTGCACATGTACGCAGCTACACAGAGCCATAGCAAACAAATCAAATAATAATTACATGCTACTTCGCTGACTAAAAAAATCCTGTTTTCCTGATTCTCATTGCTTTCAAATATGATTTATGAAGATAATTTAGTTATTAATTTGTAATTATTGTTAATTATTAGTATTTTGTTTTTAATTTTTAATGGTTAATTATTATATTTTGTTTTTATATAGTATCCAAGTCACTTTTTCACAATAATTTAATTACCTTTTATCCGTCAGTGCTAGAACGAAGTCACTGACGGATAAAAGGTAATTAAATTATTGTTAATTATTAGTATCGGGGCCGGACCTACAATTATTATTAGGGGGGGCAAGCTTTGCTGTTGGCGCCCTCCCCAAGGGTACCCGATTTACCAAAAGGTCTAATGCTACATGAGGTTGAAAAAAAACCAGATTAGAGATTACAGTATTATTTTAATTAAATAGTAATTCTTTTTTCATAACACATATTACACTAGTATTCAAAAAGTACCATAAATGAATAAGAAATAATTATAAAGAAAGGTTTGAGTATTTTTATAATTATAACGCATATACAGTTTTTAAAGTTTAATGGAAAAGAACAATAAAGTAAAAACATACTATTCAATATATTAATTAAACTCTTATCTTTCGAGCCTTCTTTGCTGCAAATGTGTTAATTATATGATCAAAAGAAATCGAAGAAGCCCTTTGGTGCTCAATGTAAATAATGCTCAAGTTAGTAAGTCTTTGCTGTTTCATAGCATTTCTCAAATAGGTTTTTATAAGCTTCAATTTGCTGAAACTTCTTTCTCCAGTTGCTACAGACACTGGAAGTGTTACAAAGATTTTTAGAGCAACATGTATATTTCGATACCCCTCTTCCAGCTTGCTTTCATACAATATTTTGAGCATAGTTGCTGCTGTTCCATCTTCCAATCCATCTTCCGTGGTTAGAGCGTGAAACTTAAAACTCTCTATTTCATTTAAAAGTTCTTCTTCATTTAAATCATTTGCATAGGTTCTAGCTAACTCTCTAGCCTTACTTTTTAAAGTATCAACATCTAGTTTTTTAATTTGATCCCCACACAAGAAACTAAACTTGTCAGCAATCATTTTCAGTGCATCATACCTGTTGGTTAGCTCACTAATAATTCTATCACAAATTTGAAAAGTGATTTTTTGAACAGTTCTTCTGCCGTGAGATGTGATGCATCATCTTCACATGTTTCCCCTGGCATTTTCTTTTTTTCCTCTTCCTTGTTTCTTTTTATTCTGTTGTTATGCCAATATTACTTGATAAGAATTTTGCCTCATCAATTGCCTCTGAAACAGTTAACTCCCTAGTAGAAGATAATAAATTTAGAAGACCATGTATGATTTTTGCAGCCTTGTCTACTGTTGCATCTTCTCTTTGTAAAAACTTGTTAACTCGATCAATTTTCTTGAGAATTGTATACCAAAAATACATCATGACAACGCATTCAAAATTTTTCAAATTGCAGATTAGAGATTTGGCTTCAGATCTTGTTTCTGGAGATGAGAATTCATGAGTGTTCAGTTCTTCAAGAGCATAGAGCACTTTGTCCATATGTTTATATATAACCTCCACGGATTCAAGCCTTGCTGACCATCTTGTTTTGCTTTCTGATTTTAAATTAAGAGGTACATGTTTTTTTAATACTTCCCACCTTGATGTTGAACCATAAAAGTAGTTGTAAAGACTGTTTACAATACCAAAATATGATTGGGCTTCAACACATGCCTCTGCTGAATGGACTCCAACTAAATTTAAGGAGTGGGCTGAGCATGGAACAAAATAGGCCAGTTTGTTCTCTTGGACTATCCTTGATTGTACTCCCTTGTATTTCCCAGCCATGTTTGCTCCGTTGTCATATGACTGGCCTCTGCAATATTTCAAATCTAGACCATCTTGTTTGAGCTTTTCAGCGATACTTTCAAAAAGACCCTCACCTGTCTTTTCACTCACAGTGAAAACATCCAAAAAACTTTCACAAATCTCAGGCCCTTCCTCATTAAATTTAATGTATCGAATAACTTCAGTCATCTGTTCATTTTTACTCACATCAGGAGTACAGTCGAAAATCAAAGAAAAATATTTAGCTGCTTTAATGTCTTTAATAATGTCTTCCCTAATTTGATGTGCAATGAAATCAAGAAACTCGTCTTGTACTTTGTGGGAAAAATAACTGAGCTGCCCTTTCTTGTGGTGATCGATATGTTGGCGCAAGTTTTCGTTGTAGTGGGAAATTCAATCTATAGTGTTGAGAAACTTGCCACTATCTGGATCTGCAAAGTTACACGTTTCATTCGTCCCCCTAAACGAACTACCCTGTTATGCCAAAAATAAGATAGCATCTACTATACAGCGTAGCACTTCCCTCCAAAGGGATTCCTCTTTTTTTATTTGATCTTGCAATTCCCTGTCGATCCCTCCTTTACCAAGGGAAGCTTCTAAGGCCTTCCATGAAACAAACGACATCTTACGACTCTGTGAGTTTTCATGTTCTGCTAACTTTAACTTTTGCGAGAATATCCCCACCCTGTTTAAATATTTCTTACTATATTTAGGTAGATGTGGCTATGGACAAATGTAGCTTATTGGGAATTTGCACTAAAAACTTATAATTTATTGTTTCTGGAACAATATTGAGTAATTTAAACTTGACACTAAAACTTATATTTTTGGTTATGAAGCAGTTACTTATTTTTATAAATAAATTATTTTTTGGCGCCCCATCATTTGGCGCCCCCCAAAACCTGGCACCCAGGGTGCCTGCCCCCCTTGCCCCCCCCCCCGTGGATCCAGCCCTGATTAGTATGTAGTTATTAATTATTAATTTTTATTCAGTTCAACAGAGCATGTACTCTTCAACTAGTGTTTAAGAGTTCATACTAATATATACAACTTTTTTATTAAATATTTCATAGAAAATTTCACCTCTGCAAATAAAATATCTGGGCAGTAAGTGGCACCATAATAAATACCATCTGACATGTATATCTGTTAACTTAGTATAATTTGAAGTGTTAATTTATACCAGTGTCTTTACAGAACATGAATATTGCATAAGTTTCTGACGTGTTTATTTGTTGACCTTACTAAGACAAGTCTTGTCTCTTATTTGTTATTGACCCTTCTTATAAACACTAGCTGCATACAGATATCTTGAACCTCACCTGGTTTCTGTTTGGAATGTTGTCAAAAATTCATAGGACAATGAATGCAAATATGTATGCATTTGCATTGCACCAATATTATCGAATAATATAGCATATGTCACATGACAGGTTGCTGTGCTTTGGTGTTTTTTTACCCAGTATGTCTGTGTTAATCACCAGATTAGATTAGTAGAATTAGTATCATTTGAATTTTTTATTTCATCACAAACTTCTGTTAAATTATTTTTAAAATATTTGACTGCTTCACTACAAAAATAATACATCATATGTGCATTCAAATTCTATTTGTTTTTGTTTATAAAAAATCATGCCATCACTTTACTGCTTTAGTATTCAAATATTGTTTCTTTAAACATACCGGTATAAATAAAGATGCTCCCTTTTATGGGCCAACTTAATTGCCTCTATTGCTGGAACTTAGTGATTGAAGTTATTAAGTGAAATAAATTTATTATTAGTGGGCACTGAGACAGGCAGCTCACAAAATAATAGTTTAAACCTTTAAATTGTGGCTGTACGGATATATTCTCAGTGTTGTTAGAGGAACACAGAAAGAATGCTTCAATAGTAAAACAATACATATGCAGTTGCGACCATTATCCTTTTGCATTTTCACCAATTCGCTACCGCCCCCCCCTTTTTTTTTTTTAGTATTGCCCAATGAAACATACAACCTTTCATTACCTCTTCCACCACCTGAGAGGTGTGTTGTGTTATTTAATGAAACCTTTTGTTTGTCTGCGGCTGGGTACGTTCGGTACTATGCTCAGAGTTGATCGACGACAATGGATGAGGAGGCTCTCGACCAATTAAAAGGTAAGATCAGGACTTCAGGACTGTCTGGCTGCTGCCATGTCTGTGTAGAACAGTGCCCCGAACAACATGGTGTGGATGACAGTCATCCTGACCAATCGCAGTTGCATCACATTAGTACAGGGTGCTAAGTCGCCAATGTGTCCTCATCAGACGGTCAACCTCCCCTTTGCCAGGAATCCACTGCCACTAGCCTGACATTTTCAGAGGGCAGGCTCCACATAAACAAAAGGCTCCCTCTTCAGGAAAGTTCACATTTAGGGACTTGTTGGCAAATGTTTGCGTCCACTGGAGCTAATCTGGGCAGGGAAGCTGTCTTGTTATCAGGATAAAATTATGTAAAAGTATAATAATAATCAGTGATTTTTTGTGGACATTTCATGTGAAAATAGACATTCTTAGTTTGTGTGTTGCAAAATGAATATATAAAAAGTATTTTTATAAATTTACAAAAGATGAATAAGGCAAAGATAACTTAGGCATGTTAGTGTGCATTTGTATTTTAGAAAAGTTGAAAACATCATACAGATATCGTTAATATTAAATGTTTTATTGATTTTTTATAAACATGTTATTCAGTGAGAAATAACCTTGGTACTTTGAAATAATATTCTTTGATAATGGTGATTGAAAATATCCCTCTATTTAGCCATAATTAAAATATAAGTCCCATTAGCTGTGGAAGACTCTGCAATTACACCCACAATAAGTAGGTCCAAAGAAACTGCCTATGCTCGGATTCAAAACAGTAGTAAATAGTTACTACTATACTACACTAAACACTACTATACTATAACCAGTTGGTTATAGATTAGTAACAGTTTATACGCTCGAAATAATAGATTTGACATACCCTATGCTCTTTACGGTATCCAAAAACCATAGATACAGCACTGACCATATGACAAGAACTGCTATTTACCCTGTAAGCAGCCTAAAACACACACACACACACACACACCAACAAATATGAATGTTAACAAAAAAGTAGGCTTTTTAATCAGGGAAATAATGTTTCATCTTATATGTGACTGCTTGAGCATGCCTTTATAGTGTTTACTATACATTTAACTATAGTAGTGCCAAATCCCATTCAATTTAAAATATTATTTCAGTTATTACACTACAATTAAAGTAAAGCTGAGTATAACTTGGGTCACTGGTAATCATACAGGCAAATCTATCTTAAAAACTTAAAACAAAAAATTTTTAAAACTGTTGTCACAACCACTTCTAACAATAGATAATTTTGTTGCATTTTTGAATTCAACATGAAAGATATATACCAACACTATCAAAACCCCATCTATTCTTAACAGCTGTCAATTACAGTTAATTTTATATACTGTGAGGTTTCTATATAACAAAATTTTCTTCTCTACAATCAAATAGTGACTATTTTTTTCTATCCACAACTAGGCTAGGACCAATTAAAACGAGGCGAGAAACGAAATTATTGACTAAAGTAAACTTTCTAGAGATTATTCCATGTAGCCATTATTTTCAGCCATTAGCACCAGTCGTTGCCTCAAAATTAATTCACAAAATTATTGGTTTCATGTCTTTTATACAATATCTCTCTTACGTAATTTTACAAAGAAGGGGACATCAATAAATGAAGGGTTACAAAAAATGACTAGAAACAAACATAGCAAAATAAGGTTACAAAACATAGCTATACGTATATTGTAACTTAAAAAGATAGTAACAATAGTAACTAAATATCACTATTGCATTAACGACTCGGAACACTAGGTTTTTTATAAGTAAAAGCATAAAGTTTTACCTTACAGCCTAAACCTTACACTCCACTACAGAATCCACCTTTGCAAACCACCTCATTGAAGCAAACCACACATATAAAAACATCAACAATAACATGAACATTCTACACGTACACACAAAAGGCCGAAAACTAGACACTCTATGGAAATATACAAAGACACAAAAACAAATAAAAACGACATCCTAAATGAACAGACACATTTCAAATCGCACGCATTATTCGAACATATCTTACCTCACACACACAGCATCGATCTTTTGAAACTCGATTCCGTCGCCTACAACAAGATGGACAGCGCTACCAACGGCAGCCTCTGAAGAAGCCTTATAAAGGAGAAAACCGGTTTAGGCTGTAAGGTAAAACTTTATGCTTTTACTTATTAAAAACCTAGTGTTCCGAGTCGTTAATGCAATAGTGATATTTAGTTAAGTAACGGACACGTCATGGACAATGAAATCCAAGAATTTAACAATAGTAACTTAAACCAGCGTAAAAGGCGTATATTAAAGGCCTTAATATGGAAGTTCAATCGCAATTTTTAAAAATGTTTGCAGCACATTTGGAACAATGTAACCAAATACAAATAATTGTTATTAAAAACTTCCAGACTTGTTGGCTATAGTCAATTGTTAAAAATGATGTATATGTTATATCCAGATGCTTTGATAGCTTGCACAGCAGCAGCCATTTCACAGTAGTGACCAATGGAAAAATTTGTCTCAAAGACTGGTAACAACCTCTTATGCAGTGAAATGTTTAATTGTATATATTAGACACATATAGCAAACCAATTTTAGGAACTTTACTGACTTGTGTATTTCCATTATAATTCAACTATGACATGATTATTCATTTGTGTATACCAGTCTTTAGAAACATTCCTTCCATCAGCCCCACCTCTTAAGATAGTTCTTATGCAAGTCGCTACAATGTAGGGACGTAAGAGAGACATTGTTTTTAATAATTGACCATGGCCACCAAGCCTAGAAGTTTTAGATAAAGATTTGATTGACTCGTGTTATGAAAGGCTACTCAATTCAATTATGTAAATATTTAAATATTGCAAATCTTTGTCTAAAAATAAAATGGAATAGAATTTTGTAACGGGGCAAAAAGGGGGAAATAAATTTTAATCATTTTAAAACCAGTCAGGGTACTGTTCCGTGACCACCAGAAGATATGCATCGGGAATTGTGAAGAAGGAATTACAGTGAGTGGACTATATAGTCAAACAGTTGCTTTGTGGCATTGCAATGCAGGTTATCAACGAGGGGAGCGCACTCACAGCAACACGCGCCCACAGGCAGCGAACTTTCCCATGTTTGAGTCACGTTTTAAGAAATTCTTTCGCGGTGCGCGCGCAAAAACTGCGTCAAGAAACCTTTCACCGGCCAGGTGAACCCAAGTCTCGCGAGCCTAAAACCTATCAAAATTTTAAAAAAAATATGATTTAAAGTGTGATAAAAAGTAATAAACAAAAGTAAAAACAGTTATAAGGCAATGACGCAGAAAATTTAAACTGCAGAACTTTTAGGACCTAAACAGTGAAAATATAGAAAAGGTGAGAAAGTGACCAAAATTTAAAATGTGAACTTTTCAGACTTATAACAGTGAACTACCAGAAACAACAGGATTCCTATAGTGAACTCCTAGATCAGCAGAGAGGGACGTAAACACGTAAAGTCATATTACATAATTATAAACGATTTTAAAATAACATAATTGGGACGTTAACTAGAACGAATGTGTGTGTATGCAATTACTGGGTAGTCTTTACTTAATATAATCTTAGGAGTTATTTGTTTTAAAATAGATTAAGTAAAACCATGAATTATGTTTTGTCTGGAATAAATTGAACAGGTAGTAGAACAAGAATATGTATCAAAATTAAAACCTAGCTTCAGAATAATTTTGATATCATTTTGAAAGAAAGATAGAATGTCAAGCGTTTAATAAAATTTAGATGAGTTAACTAAAGCAATGAGAGTAATTATTAATAATACTTAACCCTAAATCACTTATAGGTACGAGTTCACGTGAAGACTCTGGCCCGAAGCAGGTAAGGCAGTTGTGATTTTGTGTATATTATTTAATTATATTAATTGTTAAAAAGAAGTAACTTCTCAATGGCGCCCAAACAGGGACAGTTTACACAAATTCATAATTTGTGTAGACCACGTCTATTCAAAAATAAGTGATTTGGAGGTTGAGTAGTAATACGTATAAATTACGTAAAGGTTATGTGATATGTATACCATAGTTAAGTAATGAGTATAGCAGTAAATTAATACTGAATACAGATAAGATTAAAATTTGGTAAAAATAAAATCCCATAAATAAGGTAGAGATGGCAGGTAGTAATAAGAAAGATATAAATGAAATAATTAATTTTGATGAATCAGCTGTTATGAGCAGTCTTGAAGTCCATTCGACTCCAAATGTGGGTCAGGACAATAAAATAGACGAACTAAATATTACAAATGAAATAAATGTCACGAATGATTCAGGGATTCAAATAACCCCAAAATTAAGTAGGGAAAATAACAAAAATAATGATGAATTCAGCTTCACTGACAGTAATACAGAAAGTCAGTTGACAGAGGCAAAATTAATGGAAGGCGTATCGAGTCAGTCATTGCCGACCACAGTTAAGAAAGAGAGTAATAGTGATATGATGAGTATGATGCAGTTACTGTTAAATAAATTGGATGAACAAAAGAATGAAATTAATAGTAATTTTAATGATAAATTTAATGAACAGAATAATAAATTTGATGAGTTGAAAAGCGAAATACATGAACAAAAAATCAAATGCGAAAGCAATTTCAGTGAGTTAAAAAACCATATTAATGAGATCAATAAGCATTTTGAAAACAATAATGAAGAATTTGCCAGTAAGTTTAATGAATTAAATACCAAAGTAGATAATTCAATAAAGAACATAGACATTAAAATAACTGAGATAGATAGTAATATGTCAGAAAGAATAGATAAACAAATAAATGAGAATAACAAAACATTAGTAAGTACAATAAATGAGTACAACAATGAAATAGAATCTAAAATAAACAAATGTAATACTGACACTGAATATAAATATAGCAGTGTAGTGGTTAAGACAGAAAAAATGAATCAAAATATTGATGAGCATAAAAATAATATAGACATTAAAATCAGTGAAATTGAAAATACTTGTAAAACGGAAATACAAGCGTTACACGAGTCAGTTAATGTAATAACCAAAAATAGCATTCAGTCTGAATGTATTCATGATAAGAAGTTGTATTCAATTGAGCAGAGCATTAGTAGTGTTAAAGATGAATTGAGTATAGCAATAAACCAAAAGTTAAACAATATTACCGAACGAGTAGTGTGCCGAACTGGCTTCGGCAACGTATTAGATTATTAGTATTTTAAAAACGAGCGCCGCTGACGTCACGCACTGCCACTCTGTTACGATTGTTTGTTGTCGGTCGGTTATACATACAAAAGGTTGTGTCGCTACGCAATACTGCTGGCGCTGCCAGCCAGCTGTGTGTCTGTACATTCCTGCTTTCGGAGGTTACTTGGCTGGAGCGAAACGTTGATTCGCTCTCATTTCTGCTTCATCCTCCAAGCTGTTCATCTGGTCTCGGCTGGCGGCGAACTTCTAACCAGGACTTCCGTACCTATCACTATGATAGGCTAGATAAAGCGTGCTCCAGGTACGTGCAAGTCTGTGGGTTCTGAAAATATTCTAACCCCAAATATATTTTGCATTTCAGATTTCATTATGAGTTATGCCTGTGTGTGTGTGTGCGTATAGAGCAGTTTTTAATCTGGGCATTAACGCTGTTACAAAATCAAATTAAATTATATTTAATTAAATTATGAATGTGGGAGTCGTGGGTCAAGTTAATTTCAATAGAGAATATGTTAATGTATCTTGCACTCAGCTGTTTTGATGTAATTAATAACAACGATAGACACAGCAAATCAATTTGAATATCTCAATGAAACATTAAGAAAATAATTGCTAGACGAGCTTAGTACTGTTTAATCTGAATTAGTGGCGATGTGTGTATGCGCTGTAGCTGCTTAAAGTTAGTGTTGGTATTTAATGTGGACGGCCTAAGTGGCGTGAATTTCTTTATGACACTCTCTACAAGTATTGTATGTCCAGGTGCTCGACCAAGGACGAGATGGGTGTCAGGGGCGAACGAACATCTGTTCCCCCTAATAGCAGAGACGATCTTTAGCCACAATGCCGTCAGTCGAGGACTTTTCGATGCTAAGCTGAACCAAGAACTTTTCCAACGCTAAGCTGCACCAGGGACGGGTGATATGACTGTGACATCACTGATCCTCGCCTATACGAACTAAGTACACCGGACTATCCAGGTGGGAAAATTCTGTTTATCTATTTCTCTCTCTCTACAACATGTGAATGCACAGAAGCCGCCAGAAGCTCACTCGTGAAGTTCTGAAAATTAGACTCTAGCACAAACTCTCATGTTCAATTATGTGTGATCATCATGTTATTGCATGTGTGAACATTACCACAGTACACCTAAGGAAGTATCTTATAACTGTATAATGTGTAAGAAGTTACACACATACACACACATCCGCAGTTTACTGTAAGATCTAACTTTCATCTAATTAAGACCATTAGGGAGTTAATTATCTCGTGCTATCAAGTCATCTGGTCATGGCAGAGTTTAATAACGTAGCTGGGGGTTGTCTGATGCTGTTGATGAGAAACGATTTTCTTTCACACACATACTTAATGCTTAATGATTAAGCTAAGGGTTCGTTTGGCTGTTTGAGTTTCGGGGCGGTAACTTACATTCTCTGGTGTGAACTATGCTTGTGAATATGCTGGCAAATCTATGCTTAGGAGCTGAGATATTCCATTTTACGTTGTTATTTATATTTGTACCTAGCTATACATATTAGGCTTCATTTATTTACTGTAGTGGGAATCGGTTTATGTGGAGGTTAGTGTTGAAATGAGGGATGTTTTGTTATTCATGTCGTATATGTGTTTGTGTGTGTAATTTAACTATATATATATAGATATATTTTTGGGGAATATGTAACTGATTTAAAACAAGAGAATAACCATAAATGTGCTCGCTGAGACAACAGGCTAGCCTAATTGATATTATACAACACTGATGGATTAGAATTGCTTAATGAATGAGATTATTACCAACTTTGACTCATACATGATCAGGCAGAGATTTTTGCAATTAGTAATATCAATTCACTTACTTTGTGACATTATGAATTAATGGAAATACATAGATATATATAAGTCTGCCTTTAATGGTGTGCTCACACAATTACGAACTTGTTATGTATGGAAGATCTTACAGGTTGAATAAAGCACACGCTTGTTGGTTAAAAGAGTTTTTCATTTGCAAGTCCTGTCATTCACCTGGGGGGACATGTCTGTAATTGTATTTGGGCCTTGCACACTTTTGCTTCCTCTAGGTTTCTCTTTACCTAGTTCTAAATATGATGTCTCTCCCCTTTTACAAAAAAAAACTTAATAAAAATAAACTTAAATAAAATTCAAAAAAAAAAATTACAAAACTTAGAAAAATAAAAGGGGGGGTTCAGTAGTAATTACGCGAGATGTTAATAATGAAATAGAACTTGAAACGTTTTGTAGTGAGAACCGTAGGGTGCATCCAATGCAGTTTTTAAACAGAGTATGGGAGTTCAATCAGTTTAACGGTAGTAGTTGGGAAATAAAACTTATAAAAATTTTAAAATGTTTTAAAGGTAATTCTGAGATATGGGTGGAAGTGCATCGAAACGAGTGGGGGAGATATGAAAATTTTGAAACCGCGTTCCGTAATAAATATTGGTCAGAAGAGGAGCAGGAAATATTGCACAGTCAAATAATGGGAACAGGGAATTTTGGGAGAAATAACAGTAATATTACAGTATATACAATGAGACTTTTCAACGAGGTAAAATACTTAGAGCCACCGTTGCCATTTCAGTCATTCTTACGCCATGTCAGCAACCACTTACCGAGAGAGGTTCAGATTATGCTGATGACGAGGGAGGTGAGTAATATAAATGAATTAGAAAAAGTGTTGGATGTTTTTCAGAATATTAGGGACCAGGAAGTCACCAGACGTCCACAACAACCCAATGTGAGCAGCAGAGGGAGTTACACACAAAGAGGAGGACAACACATGGGAACTACATACAATGGTCGAGAACCAAGTAGACGATATCCAATGTGGAAATGTGATGGGTGTCCCACGGAGAATTATGCTGACCGTAATTTCTGTTATAGATGTAGGAAGGTGAGGCCCGGTCATCAGCACCGGACGCAGCAGAGATATAACAATATCAGAGAACCGGTAAGGGGCGAGCAGAAATACCCAGCAGAAATGAAGGAGGACACCAGCAAGCAGACAGGGTGTACACACGAGGAGGTACGGCAGAGCGGGCGGAAAACTGAGAAGTACAATGGATGAGGAGGCCCGGCCATTGTCGATAGATGACTGCGGGGTCCATGGAGATAGATACAGGAATCACACAATTCACACAGATATGGCCACAGAATTAATGGAAGAAGAGGAGATGGGAACGATGAGGCCGGAGGCTTGGTTGACGGAGGTAAAGTTGGAAATTGAAGGTAAGCCAGTTACAACACTAATAGACACAGGCAGTGAAGTATCAGTAATAGCGGAACACGTATTAAATAAGTTAAGGGAAAGTAATAAAAATATTCCATCTTTGCCAGTTGCAAGGGTAACCATTGTAGGTATTACGGGTGTTAGAAGTAAAAGGGTGACCACACAAGTCCAGTTGAGTATAGTAATAAATGGGGAAAGTTATGAAAATACATTCTTAGTAGTAAGGGGATTAAACTTAGAAGTAATATTGGGTAATGATTTTCTGATCAAGAATAATGTGATAATCAATTTTACAAAGAGAGTCTTAGAATTAAATAATAAAGGTAAACAAATAACAGTTAATTTTGAGCGGGTGTTAGATACGGTGAAGATTTCAGGGAAACAGGTTATACCAAATAGGGTCATAGATAGGGACACGGAGGTTAGTATGAATATATGTAGAGAGAGAGTGAGTGATGAGAGTGAGGAGAGAATATGGGCGGATAGAGCGGTTAAATTTTGTGGTGAGGGTGGCGCAGTAGGGAGTTCTCAACGTGAAGCGTTGTGGCTGGTAGTAGAGGGTTTTAGGGGAGTGTTTTCCGGGGAACCAGGAAGGGCAAAAGGTTATGAGTGCGAATTAAAGGTGAGGGAGCATGCGCCGTATGTACAACGAAGTTATCCGGTACCATATTCAAAGAGGGGGGCAGTGCAGTTAGAATTGGATAGAATGTTAGAGGGTGGTATTATAGAGAGATCGGTGTCGACCTATTCCAACCCTTTAGTGGTAGTTATAAAGAAAGACGGGAGAGTTAGATTATGTCTAGACGCGAGAAAGATTAACCAAATTATTATTCCTGATAGGGAATCCCCGGAAGCCATAGAGGAGATTTTTCAGAAGTTTAGTGGGGTAAAATATATGACGTCGCTGGACTTGACGGCAGGTTATTGGCAGGTACCGCTGGCACAAAATAGCCGCAAGTATACCGCATTTTTATTTAACGGTAAAAATTATCAATTTACTCGCCTACCGTTTGGATTGAACACCAGCGTAGCTAGTTTTATTAAGTGTCTTGAAAAATTTTACAACCCCACAATTTAGATTTTTTGACTATATATGTGGATGACATTCTGATAGCTTCCAGAACATTCGAGGAGCATGTAGAACATTTGGAATATGTGTTGGATAAGTTATATCAGGGAGGTTTAACCGTGAATTGGGATAAATCTAAATTTTTGCAGACCGAAATACATTTTTTAGGATTCATCATAACACCTACAGGAATCCGGGACAAAGTGGAATCCATCATGACATTTCCTGAGCCTAAAAATATAAAACAGTTACAAAGTTTTCTTGGTCTCTGTAATTTTTACAGGAAGTTCCAGCGAAACTACGCCCAGACGACAGCAAGACTCAGTGCCGTGTTGCAGAAAAACAAACAAGAAAATGAAAGGGAAGCGTTCTGCGAAATTAAGAATAAGTTTGCCGATATGATTTTGATGAACCACCCAAATTTTAATAATAGTTTTTATTTACAGACAGACGCTAGTAATATAGCACTAAGAGCCGAACTATATCAAGAGAACGAAGCAAGAAAACACCATACCATCGCTTTCGCAAGTCGGACGCTGCTAGCATCAGAAAGAAACTACACGACTACTGAAAAAGAGCTTCTCAGCATAGTGTTTGCAGTAAAGAAGTTCAGGACCTATCTGCTGGGTAATAACACCATTATTAGGACGGACCATAAAGCTCTGTCATTTCTAAACACCTGTAAGCTCACACACAGCCAGATAACCAGGTGGGTGTTAGCTCTTCAAGAGTGTAATATCTCTTGGGAATATATTAAGGGGGTAGAAAACCGAATACCAGATACACTATCACGTGTAGACACAGATATAAATAGAACGGGTAGAGATATTAAGGAAATAGAGATTTATAGTTTGTCCAGGGAAGATAAACTTTTTGGGGAAGAATTAAAAGACATAAACATAATGCAGAGCGCTGATTGCAAAGTAAACAAAATTATAACTAGTGTAGAGTTGGAATTAGATGAATTTGGGTATAGACAATATTTTCAAGTGTTTAATGGGAGTTTATTTAAAAGAGTAGAAGGTAGAGAGAGGGATTGGAGGCTAGTAATACCGGAGGAATTGATAGAAAAAATAGTATGGGACTGTCACTATAGATATGGACATTTTGGGGCAAAAAAGTGTGTTAGTGTACTAAGAGAATCTTGTATATTTAGAAATATGGAAAGGCGTACGAAAAATACTTAGAATTTGTGAACTATGTCAAAAATCCAAAGTTGTGAATTATAGGGTAGAAGGTGAGTTAAATTACATTAGGGTGGAGAAACCATTTGACTTGGTAGCAGTGGATTCGTATGGCCCATTGCCAAAGGGTAGGGGTGGTGTTATGTATATCTTCGTTGTGCTTGATACTTTTTCCAAATATGTCCGATTGTATAGTGTGAAGAGAGCGACGAGTAAGGTATTGAGTGAGAAAATCACCCGCGACTACATGGTCAACATCGGAAAGCCAAAAGTAATCGTGTCAGACCACGGACCACAGTTCATCAGTGGAAAATGGCTCCAGACTCTCGGATGGGAAGGTATCATCCCAAAACACACGGCAGTATATCATCCGCAGTCCAACCAGGCGGAGAGGGTCATGAGGGAATTGGGCAGAATTTTCTGAGCATACTGTCACGGCAAACATAGCGAGTGGCCCTTGTACATTCAAAGAATTGAGAACTGGCTGAACAGCGTAACACATGAGTTGACAGGGTTCACGCCTTATGAGTTGGTAAGAGGAAAGAGTCCACCTCAGATTTTAGAGCAGTTATTCGATTATCCACCAGAGACGAGTACAATAAACCAGGGCGTAAAATTGAGACTGGCCAATGAAAGGTTATTGACGAAAGGAGAAAGGAGGCAACGGAGACACGATATGAAAAGTAAGTGCGTGAAATATGAAATCGGGCAGTTGAATGTTAGTAAAACGCCATGATTTATCAAATGCTCAAGACAAGGAGATAAAAAAAGTTCTTTTTGCTGTACGAAGGTCCCTACGAGATAATAGAAATTAAAATGAATAATTCGTATGTTTTGCAGAACCGGGCGACACGAGAAATAGTGGGTACACAGAATGCTACCAACTTGAAATTATATTGGTCAAAGTAAGAATTTAAATTGTAATATGTTTTGATTTGTTTTCAGAAGGGATCCTCCCCCATTTTCGGGCAGTCACGACCTTATCAATCCTGACCGTGGGTTTTGGCACTTTGGAGGCGGACCATGGTTGGAGGAACTTCCTTCGGGTGGTGAAACGACAATGGTCTGGCTCCACAAAATTGGTATAGATTAGAAATTTACCTATATTATTGAACGGGGAGGGGGACCCCTAAGGTACGTGGTAACAATGTCTTCACTCAAGGTGCATAAAAAGGGTGCACCACACCACGTACCAACATTGCCTAAGAGTGTATGTAAATAATTTTAGTGAGGCAGTGTGTTCAAATAAAATTTACTAGTGTCATTTGTGAAAATGAGAACATTAGCAAATGACGGCAGTTCAGAGTATTAAAAAAGATGAGTTTTGTGGAGATGGGTTTGGGGATGAGCAGACGGCGGGTTTGGATAAATGGGAGAGTAAAGAGTGTAGATCTTGTGTTGAAGTTAGTGTAGGGTGATGTCATCTAATGTTAGTGGAAGGGGAAAGTGAATTCACGTAGTGTGTCTGTCCATCGCCTACCCCGCCACAACAAATCCCCATCTTTTCGGGCGATTACTGATTTACAGAAGCTAAGGATAATAATTAGCCTCCAAATGTAAATAATTATCAATGTAATTCGGAATGTTTATAATTTTGAATCTATGTCAGTAGACATATTTTACTTTAAGTGAATAATCGACCATATATAAATGTGAAGTTTGTAGTACGGGTTAAATGAAATAAAATGTTTGATATTTAAATGTTAAAGTATTTATGAGTCTTAGAGGTGATAAATGATAAAATAACCAAACATATAAGAGTTTACCATCTGAGAATTGTAGTAACGGTGTAAGTGTAAACCTTATATGTCTTTTAGTAGTTTCCCCAACTTTTGGGCAGTCACGGCTTCACCGAACCCTGACCGTGGATTTATAATGTAAATATATTCTAAATTGGTGAACTTAGAAATTAACCGGGGGGTAACTCAGGGGAACCTACGTAACTATGGAACAGCGGCTATCATCGAAGGTGGTGGTAGTGCCGTATTAAGGGTGTGTGAATCATTATAGTAGGATTACTGGTGTCCTCTGACATCAGTAATACCGAATTTTTATATAACGCTGAAGCAAGAACGGGGTAGGCAGCGTCTACCCCTAATAAACTTCCGTTCTTGTGGAAGCAACTGGACGCCACAGTCCAGTGGGGGGGTCATAGTGTGTGTGGCAAGGAGGTTACTCAGGGGGTAACGAATTGAATTCTTACACTGACATCAACTAAATGAGCTAATAAGCTCATTAAATAATTTTATTTTGATTCAAGAGATGATTACAGTTGATAATTTGTATGGAAGTAATTAATTTAAATGTTTTGCTCTGTATAATAATTTTATAAATGACTTTACTGATTTTGAAAAGATCGTTTGAGGAGAGAAGGTGTTTTTTAGATTTTGTTTAGTATGTTTTATAATGTTATTATTTTACTATGTTAGAGTGTAAGAATTATAAACATATGTTATGTGTTTTTCATGGTATAGTTTTGTGTAGTGTATCTAGGGTAAGGTCATTCACCTGACCCAGAGAGATCAGCTGATGACTGATGTTAGACATGTAGTAGGTGCCTTATAATTGAGTGGCAGTCTTTTTATCAATCTAATTAAATGATTGAATGTTAAATTTTATGGACGAAATAAAATTTTTTTGGGAATAAAAATTTTTTTTCCTAAAAAAAATTGTATTTTGCTCGAAGTACAAATTGTGTTCTGAGATTCAGTATATATTGTTGATTATGCATATTGCTAATGTATTAACTGATTTATATTGTCCATAGTATATGTGTTATAAACAAATGTAATGATAAGGGAATTTATGATTTAATAAGGTGTTCAATTTATTTTGTTTTTTATGATTGTTAGCAGCTAGTTAAGAAGTGTTGTAAATTCATGTAAAAGATTTTGAAATTTTTAGAGTAAATAGCAAGAGCTGATCAAATTAATGGTAATATGAATCTTTGATATTGGACTTAGATTAATTTCTCTAGGTGAACAAATTTAAATGATTTAATCTGATTTGTTTGATTTATTTTTGATTTGAAACCGTAACGTCTAGCCAAGTAAATTGAGAAATGAAATTGAAAATAAACTAGAAAATATTTTGGAATTTGATATCAAGAAGTAGAAAGCAAATGTGTGTTCAATGTAATAATGAGTATGTGTATGCACCCAGTACTTGCTAAAGGCAACCCAGTATGTATGTAAGGGGGAACATATCGGTTGAGGATCTGGTATGGTATAAGGCCAGTTTTGATTTTTTGATGGATGATTTGAGGTTAGGTGGTACTATGGTGTGTACCAGTCCGATTTGACGGTGTTGGGATCTCGCACAGAGAAGTCCAGTAATCTCGTTCAGATGCAGCCATAATCACCAAGCTAGGGGGGGTAGTTTACCCATGACGTGTTAAGAATTAAAGGGGGGTCGTTGGCGCCATATCCTCACTGATCCTCTTAGGGTTTAGCAATGAGAGTTTTTCTGTTTCGGCAGAAAACCTCTCATTGGGGGGTATTGTAACGGGGCAAAAAGGGGGAAATAAATTTTAATCATTTTAAAACCAGTCAGGGTACTGTTCTGTGACCACCAGAAAATACGCATTGGGAATTGTGAAGAAGGAATTTCAGTGAGTGGACTATATAGTCAAACAGTTGCTTTGTGGCATTGGAATGTAGGTTATCAATGAGGGAAGTGCACTCACAGCCACACGCGCCCACAGGCGGCGAACTTTCCCATGTTTGAGTCACGTTTTAAGAAATTCTTTCGCGGTGTGCGCGCAAAAACTGCGTCAGTCGACTAAGAAACCTTTCCCCGGCCGGGTGAACCCAAGTCTCGCGAGCCTAAAGCCTATCAAAATTTTAAAAAAAATATGATTTAAAGTGTGATAAAAAGTAATAAACAAAAGTAAACACAGTTATAATGCAATGACGCAGAAAATTTAAACCGCAGAACTTTTAGGACCTAAACAGTGAAAATATAGAAAAGGTGAGAAAGTGACCACAATTTAAAATGTGAACTTTTCGGACTTATAACAGTGAACTACCAGAAACAACAGGATTCCTATAGTGAACTCCTAGATCGGCAGAGAGGGACGTAAACACATAAAGTCATATTACATAATCATAAACGATTTTAAAATAACATAATTGGGACGTTAACTTGAATGAATGTGTGTGTGTGTGAAATTACTGGGTAGTCTTTACTTAATATAATCTTAGGAGTTATTTGTTTTAAAATAGATTAAGTAAAACCATGAATTATGTTTTGTCTGGAATAAATTGAACAGGTAGTAGAACAAGAATATGTATCAAAATTAAAACCTAGCTTCAGAATAATTTTGTTATCATTTTGAAAGAAAGATAGAATGTCAAGCGTTTAATAAAATTTAGATGAGTTAACTAAAGCAATGAGAGTAATTATTAATAACACAACCCTAAATCACTTATAGGTACGAGTTCACGTGAAGACTCTGGCCCGAAGCAGGTAAGGCAGTTGTGATTTTGTGTATATTATTTAATTATATTAATTGTTAAAAAGAAGTAACTTTTCAATTTAAAAAAAAGTTCACTTGGAGTATCTTACACAAATGTACAATTCAGTCTACTGCTCTTGTATCACAAAGTAAACAATATTATCACAAATACTGCTGCTGCCGATGAAATGGTTGTTGTGGAACTGAAGGCGATACCACTGAAACAATGACATAATATAACTGATTACAATTTTTATCTATTAGAATTTATACAAACTTAGAACTTATAAAAAATTAGCATTTATAAAAAATACATTTATTGTTATGTCCTTATATAAAATAAATTCCTAATATTTATGAATAATGAGCTTTAAACAATATGAGCTGCACAGTCAAATATACTTCTAGATCCCCAAAATAACCAATTTCCACTTTCAGCTCATCATGTGAGAAAATCTTCCCCCTCCCCATAGGCAGCTAAAGGGGTGGACTTGGGAGGGCTTAGCCCCCCAAAAAAATCCAGCATTTCTGTTTTTAAAATTTAATAACTTGCTCAACAAAAAATATAATATAATAAAAATTTCAAAGTAAAAAAATTTCAAATTTTTAATTTTTTCACGAAAAATGTGATTCTTTATAAAACTAAAATAAAGATACTTAAACAAACTTTTTTGTTATTATAATAGCTATTGCTATTAGTAAGCAAAAAATACGATATTCACTCGTTAGGTGATATTTTAGGCTGGTGCCCCCTTTGTTTCCATTTTAGAAGTTCGCTTCCGACTGAAGCGTTGCGAAAGGTAGCAGCACTATCCGTGCTATCTGATAGTAGACGGTTTGCGACTTGTTTCTTAAACTTGCCACACTACACGCAGTATACAGTTTCTTGTAGCTTTGGATAGGTGCTATGTTTTAACTGTTTTGAGGTTAGTTTGTGTAACTTGCGCAATGATTTAAATTGCTACAGTTTGAGAAACTGGAAATCAGGTCTAATTCATCTAATAGTTCCAAGTGCAATCATTTCAACGTAAAAGTAAGAACATGATAATTATCTAATTTAAAATATTATAAGTATTGGTCTTATTAAAACAATCGGAGTGTGTGAGAATAAACATGTAAAACGAGAACGTCAAAACAGAATTTTGAACGCCGAATTTTAGTCAACGCCTTCTGCACCAACGAGTCAGTTCTTGGAAGCGAATCGAGTGAAAACGAGTCTTCAAGTATAAGCGTTATTGCAGACATTTTGGTGTTTTTAGTTCTCGAATAAATATTTTATATTAGTTAATCGTAGAAAATATTTTGTGACTTTGAAAAAAATATAATATTTGAGTGACTGTTATTTACATCGAGTTTTAAGTACATTATGGACTACAAAAAAATTTTATTTATATTTCTATTTATAGCATTAGTTCCATTATTTTTGAAAACAGTCTATATAAAGTAAACAGTGGTGACGTTTCATTTACGGATTATTAACACTTTAAATCTATTTTTGATACGTTACTATAAAATAAAATTAGAAGACATTTTGATAATTTCTGTTGATTATTACGACTTAAAAATATTAAGGTTCAGTATAAAATTTAGTGCAAAATTATTTAAGAATCCCTCTGAGCCTTCAATCTTTGAAATTAATTCAAAGAATTATTACCTCCCTTTTTTGAGCGAACACTCATTTTTTTTTTTAATTTATGCTTATTTATAAAACTTACTTATATAATAAATACAACAATTTACATAAAAGAATTATCACACATAATCTGTGTTTAAAAAATCCCTAAAATTATATTTTACTTTTTTTTTCTTAAAATATTTATCGGACGGTTACGAATAATCTCGCCTATAAAGATTTGTTTGATTTAACTGAATCTGATATAAATTGTACTATCAGTCAGATATTTCTGATAAGAGGTTTCAAATTTTCATCTTCAAAAAGTATGAGAAAAAGCAGCCAATTATATAAAATTTTGTAAAATGGTAAAAAAACGCTTAAAGATTATTTTCCTGAATCATTTGTCCCATGTATCTATATTTTTTAATAAACATCCATGTTCTGATTTTGAAATTATAAGCGAATAGCAAATAAAAATTCAGTGAGTTCTCAACCAGATCCAGGACCATCTTCATCAACTTTGACTAGTATAACGCCTACTCTAGAAATTGGTACTCGTTTTTCCAGTTCTTTAGGAACAAAAGAATCTGGACCAATACAACGTAGGCTGACTTCATATCCTTTAACTTTATCTGGAAAACAAAATCGCTCTTTTTCAAAAGCCTATTTTGACCAGTATCCTTGGTTATAATATAGTGTTGAAAAAGATGCAGCTTTTTGTTATGTTTGCAGAGTTTTTAGCGCGATTCAATCATATTCTGATGAATCTTTTACTAAAACAGGATTTCAAAATAGGAAGAGATTAAAGGAAAAATTAGGTAAGCACGAAAAGTGTAAAATTCATCTCCTTTGTTGGGAAAAGTATATTATGAGCGAACAGTCAAAGAAAACTGGTAGCGTTATGGCAGTATTATCTAGTTCCTATAAGCAAGAGATTGAAAAAAACAATTATTATATGAATAGAATAGTGGAAATAATAACTTTCCTTTCTTCTCAGGGTTTGGCTTTAATAGGCCATGATGAGAGAGTTAATTCTGATAATAGAGGAAATTTCCTAGAAGTCTGCCAGTTTTTTGCCAGACATGATAGTTTATTTAAAGAAGGTTTTGAGAAAATCACATCATTTTGTAGCAAGATGATACAAAATGAAATCTTAGAGATAATGTCAACAATGCTAAAAGAGAAAATTCTTGAAGAAGTCAGGGCATGCGAATTTTTTTCAATTACGATTGACAAGGTTAGATGCTACAAAGAGCAACAACTTTCTCTATGCATCCGCTACATTGACAATGAATTAACACCTCATGAGAGATTTTTGATGCTCAAGGACTGTTCCAATGATCGCAATGCCAAAGAGCTTGCTTGCATTCTCTTAAGTATTTTAGAACAGCTGGGGATAAGTGACTTACCTGTTGTAGCTCAATCTTATGATGGAGCCTCTGTGATGTCGGGAAAACATGCCGGGTTGCAAGCCAAAATAAGGGAAAAATACGAATCAGCTGTATATTTTCATTGTCATGCCCACAGAGTAGAGCTTGCAGTAACAGATATGTGCAAATCTGTAGAAAGTTCGAAACTTTTATTCAATGGCCTTCAAGCACTTTATGTGCACTTTGCAAAACCATCTAACCACTGCATATTGCAGCAAGCAGCGGAAAAGCTTCAAGTGAAAAAGAAGTCTTTAGAAATATCTTCTCAGAGTTCGACAAGGTGGACTTGCAGGTATCAAAACTGTGAGCAGCTAATAAAGAATTTTGATATCGTAATGGAGGCTTTAAGTTTTGAATTTGATCAATGTGAAGATACTGATTCAATAGAAGCTTTAGGAATTTTAAAGACAATTTCATCACCTGGTTTCGTTGTGAATCTTTTCATATTCCACGAAGTTTTAACGCTGACACATGTTTTGAGCAAACAATTACAAAAGAAGATGCCACGCTAGGAGGCGCTTCTAATGTCATTAAAGCCACTATTGCATCATTGAAAGAAAAGCGTAAAGATCCTCAGTTCTTGATCATTTGGGAAAAGATCACAGAGTTCGCTGAAAAATACGATATTTGTTTAGAAAATGCAAGGCGCTCGAAGCGAAAAAGAGAAATGAGTACTCGCCTTAAAGATAGTGCAGTATTGTCTACTATTGGGCAATCTTATGAGGAATATAATATCGAAAAAAATAACGCAAATGAGACTATGAAATTTTGGCAGTCTCACGTGTACAACAGGGTCCTAGACACAATCACTCAAAGATTGGAACAACGCTTCAGCGAAGAGTCACTTTTACTGGCAGAAGCTGTTGATTCATTGTTCAATTTTGACTTTGAGAACTCAAAACCATTTTTAGATCATTATGGTGAAATTTTAAAAATAAATACCACATTACTGGCTGCGGAGATGACAATTGCCAAAATTTGTCTTAATAAGATTGAAGCAAGCGAAGTAAAAAATAAGGAAACCACAGCGACAACTACAGAAAAGAAAAAAAAGAAGGATATTGCAATCGTCAGAAAATTTAAATGTGTTCAAAAAGTAATAAACCTAAATGAATTTCCAAATTTGTTCAAGACTCTAAAACTAGCAGCATCCATTCCAATTAGTTCAGCATCATGTGAGAGAAGTTTCTCTGGAATGAGGAGAATAAAGAACTGGCTACGAACCACCATGACGCAAGATAGATTCTCAAATTTATCTCTGTTATATATAGAAAGAAATCTATATAAAAACCAACTGAGCAGCCAAGATATTGTAGAAAGGTTTGCTATAAAACCGAGAAAAATTAATTTGAAATAAATATATAGTTAATCTTTAGGGTTTAGTTTTTGTAAATAATCGATTCATATTTTTTAGTAACTATAACTTCTAATCTTTTGGAAACTCGTTTAATTGTTCAAAAGTTTATTAATCAACTAATTTTAGTGATGTTTTGATGTTTAGTGTATTGTATTCTATCTATATTGTAATAAACTTAAACCTGTAAATAAAATTGTGTTTTTACCCCTTGGTTTGACATAAAAACAACGTAAATTTAACAAAAGAAACAGTTTATGACATGACACAAAAAACTTATCTAGTATTACTAATTCAGTATATAGATATGACTGGCTTTGGATTTATTTGAAAATCATTAATAAAATTTTTTTAAAAACTATTCATTTGCCAGCTGAACTACTTAATGAAATGAACAAATTTTAAAAATGTTTGTAAACGTTGTGCACATATACTATGAATATTTAAGAACATCTAAGATCTTTCCATAAATTTTAAATATTTTAACGATTTTTTAAATTTCATGTACATTAGTACATTTTCCTAAAGAGCGAAAATCTTTGATGGTCAAAAATCATGGTTTTAAGGACCATATTTTTAGAAACTGTTCTATGGGGCATCTTTTTAAAATTCTTCTTTACCTAAAGTCTAGCCCCCCCAAAATTTATGACCAAAAGCCGCCTATGGACCCTCCCATGGAAATTTTGAGATCTCCCTTTTTAAATCTACTGCAAACAACTTATTTAGTATCATACAGGACAATCTCTTCAGTTAATTTTGATCACATGGAACAATCTCCAAAACAACCACTAAACTGCTTATTATGTAATAATCACATGACCTTTCCTAAGCTTGTTAGCTTGGATTCATTTTGAGGTTATATTCACTGTTAGCATTATGTTATGTTTTGTTTTATACTCTCAATGGTTTTAGAAGAGTCATAGAGTATTTTTGCTTATAATTGCAGTTAGTTTAGTAGTTGATTAACTCATTTAAACATGGATTCTGGTGCCCCAGTCAGTGGCGGATTATCCACAATGCTAGGGTATGCTGCAGGACCAGGCACCAGGACCTCAACTGTCAAAGGGAGCACCATCCAACCCTAAATCACAAAAACTTTTTTTGAAGGTAATAAATGCAAAAAAACAAATGTCCTCAATCCAGAATCATAAAAAGATGTGTGCACACTTTTCTATGATCTTTTAATAGAATTGAGCACTTTGTGGAATGAGTAAAATTGCAAGAAAGAGGTTTTTTTCAAATTTTTCAAATCATTTGAATTAAGATGATTCTACACTTCCATGATATTAAAGTTTGTCCACTTGAAGTATTAAACTGGATTATTGATTGTAAAATGATTTATGTATTTCCGAATTTATACATTGCTTATCGAATGCTTTTCATAATTCCAATAGCTAACTGGGAATCTGAAAGAGCATTTTCTGCATTAAAATGATTAAAGATATGTTGAGTTCAAGTATGGGAGATGAGAGATCATCTTCGTTAGCAAGGTTGAATATTGAAAGCGAGATACTCAAATTGTTCGATTTAGAAGAAATTGTACAAGATACCGTTAAGGCAAAATCAAGAGAAAAAATAGATCAATTAGTATTTTCTAACCTTAAGTACTACTATACTCATTGTAATCACTATTTAGTTAAATATTTGTTGTAATTTGAGACTTTAATAAAATAATTTTTAACTTTCAAAATTGTGTATGCCATTTATCAGTACAAATAATGGATAAACGGTTGAATTTAGAATCGTGAGGGGGCACCAGTCTCATGGCAGCATAGGCCACTACGAGCTTCTAATCCTACCCTGGCCCCAGTAGGTTATTCCAGTCTCACCACCAAAGACTATGCAGAGGTTCAGTCAAACAACAAAGCAGAAAAGAAACAATGTTAAAAACTCAGGTAACTATTTATACTATATAAAAATAATTGCAAATAATATTAGCTCATATTATAAGTCAAAATTTATTTATTTGGATGATGTTAAATAAATAAGATGACGTTCCATCAATACTGGTTCAAACAGTAGGTTAACCATAACATCTTGCCAAATTCCAACACTGATTTTATTTCCTACTGTTACAGTTTTTAATATTACACATGACAGGAATCATTAATATAAACAACACAAGCTAAGCATTTACATAAAACAATTGTAGTTTGGTAAGGATCCAGCCGCACTGCTGCATATCTCCATCTCTTTTCAGAAAGAAAGAAGTAATCAAAGACATTTTAACAGGTGTGCTGCTAAGAATATGGCAACATATAAAAATAAGAACTTCAAAAGTTGTTGATGTATGGAATACTTGCTATGCAAGTCTCTAACAAATCTATAAACATTGTTAAAATTACTATTATCATCCAGGCTGTTAGGCCATGGTCCTCAATTGTTGTTATTGATAAACAGTTCAGCCCCACCACTGGAGGCCATCACCAGTGTCTAGATTGGCACAGTGTCTGCCAATTCACCTCAGAGATCAGGTAGAGACCATTTAGAGGCCATAGTCTCTACCTTATCTCTGAGGTGAATTGGCGACCAACTGATGATCTAGACACTGATGATGGCCTCCAATATGGGGGCAAAACGTTTCTCAATAATGACAACTGTGGACCACGGCCCAACTGATCACAATAATTTCAACAGTGCTGAAGACGGCTGTGAAGCTTAAGAATTCTATAAACAGTTTTATTCTAATAATGATTCCAATTCATAAAATGGTTTTCTTTTCAAATACAAAAATAAAAGAGGCCTAAGAATATAACACATGATAGAAACCAATTTCAAATATTTCTGTAATAAACATACAAAGTATCAAGATACAAATCTGCCAGAAAGCGTTTATAGGAACATTAAATATTTCAAGTTAAAAAATGTTATAATCAATGAAAAATATTTCTAAGCAAGATTTTTTGAATATAGAGAAAACAATTTGGCTCCACATCCCTATGTGCTCTGCCTTGGCTCTAAAGACGATCGATGAAGGCTGGTTGTGCATTCAGGAAATTACACCCTAAAACACAAAACTTCATGTATTTTATGACTACTTTATCGATAAGTGGTTAGATAACGATTATATATGCCAAGAAAAATTTGGAACTGTTCTGGCTGGTGGCACTGAACTAACAATATTTCTGAAGGATGGAATCAAAGAATGTGCCGTGTTTTGGTGAAAACCCGGCGTGCCATAAACGGAAAAAAAAATAAAAGGGTCTAACTACCGAAATAATTAATTATGTAATCGCGCGTATGCGGGCGATATGGTAATTCCGCGTTATGAATTGCTCTGTAAACTGTCGCTACCTGGTGGTGGAGCGCAGTTACGTTTTTTGACACGCAGCTGGATGCAAGACGGCTTTCTGGACTGGACAGCCGTTACGTACACGTACAGATGTTCTTGCCGGCCGACCTAGTTGCTTATATATACCAGTATTATCTACTATGATTGAGTAGAGGCTACTGTGATCCCCGGTAAGTCCGATTTAAGGTATATTGTTACCTATTTTACAAAAGATAAAGCGAAAATTGAAATTAGCTGGGTTGTGAGTCAGATGATAAATTGTACGTTGCCGCATGTTGATGAATGAATGGCTATGTTCATGATCGAATATTTGATAATTTTTGTTGCTCCTGTACAGCACGATAATTTCTATTATAATTAACTATTGCTATTATAATTAACTATAACTATTGGGATGTAAAAGAAAGATGATTTGTAATTGTAAAGTGAGGGAACCTTATTATATCGTAGCACGTGCCTCTGAATACTTATACCTGTTCGAGTTTGTCAGTTTGCGTAATGTCATCACTTTCTGAGCTATAATGCAATACGTTATTGTCAGTTATGAGGAGAATTTCATATAATATTGATGCTTTGGGGGGTGCGAGTGCACTCTAGTATTTCAAAAGTAAATTTTAAAAGAAAAATAAGGGGTTAAAACTGGTCTTGGTGTGCTGAGTGAGTTTTAGGCTGTGGGGACGTGGGTGTTGAAAATGATGAGTGATGACAGTAATTTTCTTTAAAAATGTTTAAGGGTTTCCGCACCGCCAGAGAACTACCCATTCCAGCAGATGGCTGTTTACCTGCCATAATGCAACAACAACCAGACTCGATGCGGGTTGCGGCTGGAAGAGCGTCTGCACATCATGCCGAAAGGGCCCCTGAGACATTCTAGGACAATATGAAGGTGAAATTTAATCTTTTTATATACATTTGGCCACTTCAACAAATCTCCAGTGGGTGACAATGTCTGGAGTTAACAAGTTCGACGATGGTGCTCGCGTCTAGCTAGACATAATTTGGGGGGGGTGATAAATTTTATTTACAAGGAGTTCAGTATGTAATACATCCCAAAGTAATTGTAGATCTGGCTGAGGGGCTCGTGTCCGGCTAGCAGTTTTTTATATATATCTATTTAAGATTAAAAGTTGAAGTCGTAAAAGTATACAAATCTGGAATCTTATCAGGTAGGTGGGTTGGTTATTATTTAATTTTCTTTAATAAGCATTCGTTCTAATAGGGGTTTGGAACCCTTAAGGGATTATATTGTTTTCTTAATTTTTAACTGATTCAGGCACCTGTGCGAGGGGCAGTTTTATGCAGGTACCGGACGTGTACTCAATTGTTCGATCGGGCCGGACACATGTGCTCGGTCGGGTCAGTTCAGGTATGTAATGTTATATACCAATATATATATATATATATATATATATATATATATATATATATATAGCTGTATATTGCTCTGTTAAGTAAAAGTATTTCACAATTTTATGGAATTATGTAACATGTAACAAAATTTAAAATCTTTACCACTGCCATTATTACTTCAGAATGCCTTAAGCTTTTATGCATACCTTATAAGAGGATTTTTTCACTACTTCATACTAAATTTGTAAAGTTATAATTTCAGCTTCAGTTTGCTTTTTGATATTTAAATTGCTGGTGGTCATGTCCACTTGGGAGTTCTGTAAACGTTTGAATATTTTTCTCCATAAAAACTTACAATTTTATAAACCTACAGTATACAGCTATGTTAACTATGTGATGGTATGCTTCTATAAGGAGACTATTTTGAATTATAGATTGTAATTTACAGATGGTGCGGGGCTACTATGCCAATATAAATTTTGTAATTTCCAATCATCACCTTTTATTCAGTTTGTTTTACATTCTGTTACTTATTTTCCCCTACTTTAATTTCCTTTTACTCGCTCTTGGGAGTTAATGGGTTTTGATTTTTTTTACTGGGAGGTTACATAAGGCTGTGTGGGCCATTTAAACGGGTTATTGAGCATGGGTCCATGTGGACCAGTCCAGATGTCTCCCCATTCAGGTATGGGTACGATGGAAGGTACAGGCTGCCTGTCGGAATTAACAAGCTGTATTGTGTTATGCTGTTCTGTAGCTGTGATATGTGTTTCTGTGTATATGTATTTTTATGTGCAATTGGATGTTTACATTTTATATTGTGAATTGAATTATTGGAATCTAAACCTTATATTTTGTATTAGCATTGAACTAGAAATTAAAGTTGTAATTTTATCTTAAAAGGGAATTATTGAAATTTAAAAAATTACATTTTGTATCGAGATGGAACCTTAAAAAAAAATATATTTTAAAGTTGTATTTTTAATATTAATATTGGATTGTTGAGATTTGAAAATTATATTTTGTATTAAAGTAGAGTCATTGAATTGCAACTTATATGCATGAATGTGAAGATTTAAAATTTATTAAAAAAATTTGTTATTGTTGTTTAACAGCCGAGTTTAATTGCTAGTCCTGTCTCACTGGACCCAGTGCATTTTTGGCTTCTCTAGGCCCTCTGCCTAGTTTTAATTATCTGGTGGCCCCTCTTTAAAAAAAAAATTGTTTTAAAGAGGGGTTACAAGAATAAACAAATTTATTTCTAAACCATATCCAAATATTACTCATTGGTTGATGCTGTCTGAAAAGATGCAGAATATTATGGTCACACATTTGATACGATATCTCTAAACATTCAAGAAAAGAAGAAAAGAAACTTTGTTTGGAAATTATATCAAGTTATTTCTAGCGCTTTGAAAAAACTTGAATATGATAGGAAACTAAGACCATTGTCATCATGCAAACAACTGACAAACTCAAAATGACAGAAGGTTCTATTAGTTCTATGGGGATCGCACAGACAGCAGCACTGTTCAGAACAATTAATAACAGTTTATTTGAGATTAAATAAATTAATTGTATTTTGTAATTTTTTAAGAAAGAACAATAATGTGTAAGACAAAATATTAAAATCTCAGTTTTAGCACGCAAAAAACATTACTGTAACTTTAAAAATGTAGGTGATAGAGGAAAACTAAGTTCAGATGTGCAAGTTTCACACAAAAATGCACATAAAAAGCCTATTTTCATCGAGAGGACAGAACATTTGTTGTGCAGTGTTATTTAAAAAAGATAGTTATTACAACACTAAAACTGAAATGCAATTCAGTGTGAAAGAAACTAAATATTATACAATAGTTACTCAGAATTGCCAAATATTCAATGAGACTATAAATCAGGTTGTATTATCTGACCCCTGAACACTATCAAGAAACAAAATGCTTAAAATTGGGGAATATAGTTTATTTCTCAATTATTAGACTATAAAGTTTATCAAAATTCAAATTAAAAATGCTTAAAAGAGAACAAATACTTTATCTATTTCAAATCTGTCAAATGTTTAAAACTTTTCTTGTAAGCTACAGTGTGCATCCAGACTAAAAAAAATATAGATAAACTGTATATACATATATAAATGTGTGTGTAAATATAAGTAATCTGTAAAAAAAAAACAAGTCTCCATCAAACTGCCAGCAGCAAAACATGTAGTTGTGCATAGCATATGATGGGGAGCACTGAATTCCCATCACTTGAGCTGTCAATATGAAAGTTACATTAAATAAAATGTAATGCTATTTAATATAATAAAATACTCATATCCTCTATTAAAGAGCTGCCCTACCTTCTTCCACATACATTTTTGATACTGAGCTGTCCGTTTCCCTCGCCTCTTTCTGGCATTCCCCAGATGCTTCCTCACTTCACTCACTGCATTGTCTGGGAGACAAACATGTTACACCTCACTTAAAACGGTATTATTCTGGGTAGAAAGTCTTCCTTTACAGTGCTTCCTTTTACATTCACTACATTTCCAATATGTCACTTATTTTATGTTAGTATAATCTACTATGTAGTGATGACTGTTGAAAACCAACAAAGACTTTCCCTTATTGGTCTCAGTTAGGTTTAGTAACTTCCCTTAGCGATACCAGTAACAGAAGAACAATGAGATAAATCATATGACTGTCAAAAGTGCAGTTAGAAAGCAGTAGTCAGAAAACTGTAGCTGACAAACAATAGTAAACCACATAATGTGTGTTACTTACCTTATGTAGGACTATACTTTCGATATTCAATGCCCTCACTAAATGTCACTGATCTTGCAGCTCAACGCTGAAAAAAAAAAAAACAAAAATTACCACATGCCCAAAAGAATATCATTTTAAAATACAAATCTTATGTGGGATGAAGCTGAAAAAGTATTGGAACTATTAACTGTATTCAGTGAATTGTGATCCAATTATAGTGATGAAGTGAAATGAGAAACCATATTACTAATATGAAGTTAAGTGAAAAAAAGACATCAAACACGCATTGAGGACTACTTCAGTGGCAGTTAGTATACAGTTTTGTTCCTGCATTTGAATTATGGTATTAGATTTAAACTGATTCAAGCTTAATCTGTTATACTTTAGTGGATTACAGGCAGTTTATTTGTTTTTATGTATACTAAACAAAAATTTTAATTTTCAACTTAAATTTTGTAGGTTAGCCACTTTTTTGGTTAATTCATTTTTTATATTAAATTCTGTAATTTTTTCAGTTTCTTAAATAGTCATTGTCATTATAAAACATATCTCTTTACAGTAAAATTTTCAAATTATTCATATTTCTCAGGTAAAACGAATATCGTTTATAACAAAAAAATTAAGCGACCCTTCTTCACTCATTATAAACAAGTTCCACTGCATTTTAAATAGGCACCAAAGAGGTGCATAAGGAGGGATTTACATTTTTAACTGAAGTTGAAGTGTAAGTTCGAAGTTAAGATAATAATCAGTAACAATGAAGAACTATCTTGTTATGAAAATGACAAGTTAAGGTATACAACAAGGAACATATAGAATTTGGGTGATTTTAATTATAAATTGCAAAAAATAAAAAATAAAGTGGTTGTTAATGAATACCACACAGCTTGACAAAATGTCTTAAATATGTTAAGTGCTTACAAGGAAACTGATTCACTTTTGATTCGTAGGTACTACTGTATGTATATACTGTGGGAAGTACAAAATTGTATATCAGTGAAAGTAATTAGGGGTTTAATTGTATTATTCAGTGTTTTAAGAGGAGTTATAGCTTTAAAGGATTTTGGGTTTGTGTTAAATTAAGGGAACAGGCTGAAAATTAATTTGGAATATATGTCTCTAGGAATGGGATGATTAATTTAAAAACTTACTTAATACTGAGGCTGATTGTGCTAAACAATTTATGTGCTACCCTGTGTGCAAATGAAACACTGGATAGGCCAATTAGTATAGGGGACCTGCAACCAGTCTTGAGTAAACCAAATAGAACAAAGAACCAGGAATGGACAGGATTCCATATGAGTTCTGTAAAGAAGCATTGGTAGAATTTAAAAATGTGTTAGTAAAATATCTGAATAAAATTTTATATTGTGGTAATGTTCCTGACACATTTAAGAAGTCTATTGTTTTTCTAATACAGAAGAAGGGAGTCAATGGAAGTTGGGAACTATAGAGGTATCTTCTTCATAAATGTGATGGATTTGTTGTGGATACAAGTTTTGCTAAATTGATTAGGGGAATGAGTTAATGAATATCACATCCTAAATGAAAATCAGTTTAAAAAGATTATTCATCTAACAATAATTTTTTAATTTAGTTAGTATTTTTAATTTAAAATTGAACACTACAGAAAATAAAGTTTCTTACTGTTTTATTGATGTTATACTGCCCTTTGCACTATTGATTAACATGCACACTTTTATAAGCTGAAAAATATGGATTATCATTTTAATTCAGAAGCGAGCCAGTAGTGGGCGGCGCCTATGTGCAGAACTTTAGTTGGCACCCCATACCCCCTCCCCAAAATAAAAAATAACTTTATAAAATGTATCAGTAAGTACAAATGAAATACAAAGATTACTAATTATAAGTTTATAGAACAAAAACCAAAAATTACAAAAAATGTACAAAAACAATAAACATACAAGAAACAAAAACAAAAACATCAAAAACAATTTGGAAGAAAATAAAGTAATTTATGTTATTTGTCAAGAAAATTCTTGCCAATTGCACCTTATCTAGTTTTAGGTAAATTAACAGTTAAACTTACAGTTTTATCAAAACAAAAATATTAAATATATTTGGTACATAATTAAACTCCCCATAACAATGAATATTACTGTTCACTTATCGCAATAATTATGAAATCTCAAGCACACTCAAATGTCAAGTATAGCGGGTGCACTGAATGAAACTGTATTTTTTTCGGGTGCTGACTCAGAACAAATGATAAACAATTGATTTTATATGCTCAATATAAATTAGTTAGTTATATTTTATATGTTATATATTATATATTTATACATTACAGCGATATCCATGCAAAACTACGAGGGGGTACCCAAAAATAACAGGAATTTTTGGTTTAAAGCTATGTATTTAATTTTTTTTACAAAACAGCCTTATCACCTTCAAAGTACTCTCCATTACACTTAATACATTTGTCCAATCTGCGATCCCATTCCTGGAAACATTTTTCAAACTCGTCTGTTTTGATGGCCGACAGCTCCTGCCTCGTTTTTTTCTTTACCGCTTCCACGTCGTCAAAACGTTGTCCTTTCATGTCCCTCTTCATTCGCGGAAACAAGAAGAAATCACACGGAACGAGGTCAGGTGAGTAAGGGGCGTGGGGCAAGGGAGTCATGTTGTTTTTTGCTAAAAACTGGCGCACTGAAATGGCTGCGCTGCACAAATTTTGCAGTGACCCTTCTCATCCCCAAATCTTCTGTCAAAATTCGCTGAACCGAGCTCCAAGTTATTCCAGATAACTTACTAATCTCTTCAATGGTCCGTCGTCGGTCTTCAATCACGATTGTATGAACTTTTTCAACATATTCGTCAATTCTGGAAGTTGATGGACGTCTAGTACGAGGTTTGTCATCAATTGACATTTCACCTTCTTTGAAACGAGAAAACCATTGGTACACTTGAGTTTTACCCATAGCACTATCCTTGTAAGCTGTTTTCAACATCACAACAGTTTCTGCGGCGTTTTTCCCAAGCAGGAAGCAAAATTTAACAGCAGCGCGCTGTTCACTTAAATCCGCCATGACAAAAAAACGAGGAGCAAGCAAAACTGCTTTTACAAAACGAATTACTGTGACCGGACACAACCTTCCCAGGCGACAACAATGACGGCACTGAACGCGGAACAAGTTGCGCTACGCTCGCCTAGCGGGAGAAATGTGTACTACATAAGCTCCGCCAATCGCAGCGCTATTCCGGTTATTTTTGGGTACCCCCTCGTATTCTGAGGACTTTAACAATTTAAAATGACGTGCGACTTAAGACTTCAGAAACAACTGATGGCGTCAGGAGGGAAGGATACCTGTCCAGAGGACCTAAAAGGTTAATACAATTAAGTTAAGTTTAATGAAGAAAGTTGTGTTAGTGGTTAAAATCACAAGCAGAATTATCACTGTTGCACACCACTATATAAAAATTATTCCAATTAGCGCTTTCAAGCTTCACAGCTCATCGTCAGATCGGAAATGAACAAATAACCTAAAAACAAACCCTTCACCCCCACCCCACCCCACCTTGGTCACACACAACAAGCTATAATTCAAATGTCCCTTCCCCACCCTGTGAGCCCTTCACTCCATCTGGACAGTTACATATTTTTCTAGCAAATTCCTTGTGTTTCAGTGTTGTGTGTGTGTGTTAATTTGTTCATTGAACTTCTGTTAAGATGTGCAATCGACGACAGGTAATGGACAACAACAATGAGGTAATAAACGACAACAATACGGTAAGTAAAGTTTTTAAATATCTTAAGTTAAAAGTTACATTGAAGAGGGTTTTAAGTAAAATATGGTTTAGTAAACAATGTCTGGATAATAATGTCATCCCAAAATACGCGCAAGTTAAAATTAAAAATAAGAACACATTAGCTAAAAAAGTAAAAGAACAAAGCGAGAAGTTGTGGATAAAATTAGAAATAAGGTTACTTTATGGCTTAATCAATAGATATAATAGGGAATTATATGACAGATATATAGAATTATTAAGAATATACTCGTATGTAGAGTTAGAAGAAATATTATAAAATTTTGGTTTGGGGTACGTAGAAAAGAAATTGGAAAATAAAAATTAAAAAATGGTAGATAAGTTAAATAAATTAATAAAAAAGAACAAAGTAAAAAAGGAACACCTCTCTAAGAATAACTATGAAAAAAGAGTAATAAACCTTACAGAGGTAACTTTCAATACAGAAGAAAAAGAAATGTTAGCAAAAGGCTTAAAATACATGCCGCCACCAGAATTTAATCAAGAAAAAACGATTATTGAATGCGAAAGCATAATACAAAACCTAGGAAATGAAAATGATAAAAAAGAATAAGGTGGGAAGTAGGGAATGTAGTAGATAAAATATTTAAGAAAAATTTGTATAATTCAAAAAATGAACAAAAAATCAAATCAACTGTAACTAAACTAAAGAATAAAATAAAAAAGAATGATATTATAGTTATGAAGGCAGACAAAGGAAATACAATGGTGCTACTGAGAAAGAACGAATACATAAAGAAAACGGAAGAATTTATAAGTGAAGGACCATATGAAGAAATAAAGTATGATTATACAAGTAAGTACCAGTCAAGGATAAAACAAATGATGAAACAGATAACATTTATAGAAGAAAATAAGAAAAAGTATTTATTGGAAAGTAATCCAACAGCACCAACTTTTAAAAGTCAGGTTAAGATACATAAAGAAGGAAAACCAATTAGACTGATTGTTTCTTTTATTAATGCACCTATTTATAAATTATCAAAGGAAGTTAGCAGAGTACTGAAAGAGAAATATGAATTTTGGACAAAATACAACATAGAGAATAATGTAAAATTGATAGAAAAATTAGAAAATATTAGAATTAATGAAAATACAAAATTGATATCACTGGATGTTAAGGACATGTTTACCAATATCACAGTAAATAAAGATATTATGTTAATAAACGATAATAATATGGGAGAATACAGGTATAAAAAGCAATTGATTAAACTAATTAAAGAATGTGTAAATGAGAACTATTTTAGGTTTAATAACAAGTTTTATATACAGAAAAAAGGATTACCTATGGGGTCTTCATTATCCCCTATTCTTGCAGAAATATACATGAATGATTTTGAAAAGCAATTAATAAGTTCCACTAAGTATAAAAACAATATAAAATTTTGGACTAGATATGTTGACGATGTATTAGTAATTTGGGAACGAAGCATAGAAGAAGTGCATGAGTTTATAAATGAGATAAATAATAAGGATAAAAACTTACAATTTAAAGAAGAGATGTAAGAAAATAAATTACTTAGATTTAAACATAGAAATTAAAGATAATGAGAAACTACAGTTTGGGATATTTAGGAAAGAATCGTATTCTGATATAATTATACCAAGAGTGTCTTACCACCCTTATAGATATAAAATGGCGGCAATCAATTCATTTGTTATAGAGCTCAGAAGTGTTTAAAAGAGACTGAATCAAAAGATAGGGAGTTAAAAACGATAAAGGGAATTGTAAGGAATAATAACTATAACACCAACATAGTGAATAAAGTTATGAAAAGGGTTAACATACAAAATGTAACGGTACAGAGTTGTGTGTCAGAGGCAGTAAAGATTCAATTCAGTTTTAATTTAAAAGCAGTTAGTATTCACCTGTGAGGTGCCCCATTGTAACCAGCAACATACAATGTTATCATAAACAGTTGATGCCTAGACTGCCCAGCCCAGACGTACTACGCAACACCTTGCCAGCTCAGTCGTTGTGAATCACAGTAAGAGCTTTGTCACCTTAGTGTTTGCATCAGACAGTGTCAGCAGATGGTAGTCTGCTAGTTTTACAAGTAAAACGGTGGCCTCGGGCACAAGATATGCTGAAAATAATATAATCGGCCTATCCAGTATAACTATTAAAGTGCATAAACAAGGTAGCGGTCAACTAGTTAAAAAGCTATTAGTGCTCGTACCGATAACGTTACGTTGACCGACACAATCATTAAATGTGAACAATATGGTTTTAGTAAACATTAAAAATTAGTAACTGTACAAAGATAAAATTACGTTAATGAGCATACATCGACTTTCGAAGTGAGTGATAAAACAAGTGCATCACCAGTTGGAGCGAAGCCACTACCAGGATGAGTACCATATTATCAATTCAGAACTTTTAACTACATTAACATTTAACTATATTGTAACATTTGCATTTACAGACGTTTTTCTAAACAATAGAGATCTCTAAGGGAACAGATATGAATTACGTACTGGTTCATTAAAAATATAAATAATTTGTCATAGGCTAGTCTAGTAAGAAATGTTTATTTCACTAATTCGTAAATGCAGATTTTGACTTAAAATAAATTTAGATTTTGTTCAAAATATAACCATGTGTTAGAATAAGTTATTACGCCATAACCATTTCCTATTCTGTGCTGAAAACCTCGTCTAACGTTATATGGGATTTTCTGAGTTTTAAGGGTGGTTAGATAGCGGGATTGTGTTAATTTTTATAAGGGCAAGAGTGTAAAGGTTTCGATATTAAGCCTTAAAATATCGTGGCGACCTGGGTAATTTAATAAGGTAAGTTTAACGGGATTATGACGGTAGGTAAAATTCTGGCAGCAGTGAGCAGTAAGCATAATTAGAATATTACTGGAATCTTCTGATGTATTATAATGGTAGAAGAAAAGGACCGTTACATTGGCGACCCTGCCAGGATGTTCGTATAAATATTATATGAACTAGACCTGTTTTGAGGCACAGAAAATAGGTTGTGGTAATGGCGTATGTGTGAATAATTATTGTAGTTTTTATAAGAGTGTATTATATAGTATTTCTTAAGCATGGCCAAGGTACCAGAAAATGGGGAAGATCTAACAGACCAATCTAACAAGAATAAAGACGATCAGGTAGCAGATAATAAGGTAGGCCTAAGTAACGATGAGATTGAAGTGAGCGAGTCAGTTGTTATAGGGGGAGTTCAATATAATAGCAAATTTGAAAAAGACTTAATGAGTATGCTAGTGAAACAGTTTGATGAGTTAAACGCAAAGTGGGATAAACGAGACGAGAAGTGGAAACAAGAGGCAGATAAATTAAAGGAGAATACAGGTGAATCAAAACAGGTAAGTGATAGTGGAGGTAGTAATGATGATATGTTTATAGAAAATAGTGCTAGTTTAAGTGCTGTGAAGATAAAAAACAAGGTAGGTGAGACGAATACAAGTGATAATCAGAAAGAGGCTAGTTTAAGTATAAACAAGGTTATAGTTGATAAGATAAGTGGAAATAATAGTGACAACTATAATTATAATGAGGAAATAATTACGAATAATCAAATGATAGACTATAAGGTGAGTAATATGGTGAGTTATAATAATAACAATATTTTATCTTGTTGTTGCATCCTCTTCGTTCACTTTATTAATTTAATAATATATATAAAACTTTCACTAATGAACTTACTGTTGTCACTTCCCAAACGTTTCGAGATGTTGTTTCTCTTCTTCAGTGGGTGTAATACTGACTGTCGATTACAGAATAACCGTTACGGAAGAATGGTGTGTGTGGTGGGGGTTGATGGTGGGAAGGGGTTGGCGCTGAGGTTCGAATTGTGTGTGTGGATCAGTGTATCGAATAGTGTATGTGATTTATAATGTATTTGTTCATTTAATATGTTGTTTGGTTGTAGTGTGTGATACCTGTATATTTCGAATTGTTCAGCTGTGTTTAGTTTTCTACTTTTTGGTAAGTAGTGTAATATTTGCATGTTGTGTTCTATGTTTGTGTAACTGTGGTTTTCGTTATGTAAATGTGTGGCAAATGTGGAATGTATGTAGTTTGTGGTGAGGGCTTTTAAAATGGTAGAAGAAAAGGACCGTTACAGGTAAAATAGAACCAGAACAAAAGAATTATGCAGGGTCATCGACATACAGGTTCACATACCAGAAAAATTATAAAATGTTTTAATAAATACGGAGTAGATATAGCTATTAAAAAATGTGAAACAGTATTTGATAAGATAAGGAATAAAAATATAGAAAAAATCCCAGTATTACAGAAAAGCGGAATTTATAAATTAAAATGTAAAGACTGCAACAAAGTGTACCTAGGTGAGACAGAACGAAAATTCGTATGCAGGTTGTCTGACCACAAACGTGGAGAAGGTAATAGAACAACGAATTCGTTATATGCAAGACATTTCATAGAAGATGACCATAAGTTTGTTAATTCTTTGGAAGACTACGAAATTGTAAAAGTAGTCAGGGGCCGATACAGGTATGGGCAAACTGGGCAATTGTCCAGGGCGGCAGATTGTTAGGGGCGGCATATTTGACCAAAAATAATATATATATATACATATATATATATATATATATATATATATATATAAATTAAATGACTTCAGAGAATCGTACTTTATTTTAACCCCGCTTTCTCCTACTTATTGATAATAGTCAAATATTCAATTTCCAAATTCCTTCTTCCCTCAAAACTAAGACAATTTTTAAATCTTCGCAAGAAATAACTAAATTGATTTATTCCTTTAAATAACTCTCCATCCAGTCGCGTACTAACACATGTACTGTAACGTTCTTGTTACTACTATATACCGTATTGTTCTTTACGACACCGGAACACAAGTATTTTAGGTAATAATCGTAAAAACTATTTACCCGAGCCTAAGCTAGCTTTCGCCTGTATCAGGCTTCATCAGAACACGTCATGAACAAAATACAAGAGTTCTTGTTACATAGCGACATGTAGCTCAGTAAGATTACTTACATTCTTCTCAAAATCTTAACTTGATCGCGGAGTAAACCTCTCACGTGCACTCCTATATAAGTATAGGAAATTTCACGGAGTTTGTTACTGGAGTAACTCGAAATGAAATTGCAGATTGTCCCAAAGTGGGTCAATCAACTGGGACAATTATTAGGTTTAAAATACCCAAATACGTCAGTTGACTTGCAATAAGCTGACAATGACGATTCGAGTACTTATTATATTTATTGTCGTAAAAGAAATTAAATATATGAACGTATATCGTATATATTTCTCTCAATTTTATTAAACAAAATTTTAAGTACATTTTTTAGTCGTGGCTCGGATTAATCTGAAGACTGTCGTTCCTGGTCCTCTATTTATAGGGATGACCAGGGCTATAAAACTGTCACCGTTGCCACTAGAACATTTCCAAAAATTATTATCAGTATGGTTCTTTACTTGCATACCTTCGCAGTTTATATACATTAATGTTTTCCTATCTTAAATATTACATGCTATTTTATACTTTAATTAACTCTATTTTATTTATAAATTAGCGTATTATCCAATTATGTAAATCATTTGAAATTTCTAGAAATATTTGAATTTTGATTACACGAGCTTTATCTCAAATATTTATATTTGTTTTATGTACAATTTCAAATCAACATACGCCCAGTTACAAAATATCAATATTGCGTTCGTTAGATTTAAAAATAAATTTGCTGAGACACTATACTAAGTATACAATAAACTTTGAATTAACTAACGCTATAGTCCTTGCAATGCTAACTTGAGGCAGACAAAGACATTAAATTTCTCTAATGAATTTGCTTCTGAGAAAACTGACCGGCCTTATCATCTCCCGCATCGGACCCTTGTCGTTCTTAATTAGTGACACTTCGGCGCGCCCCCGAAAAACAACACTCCAGAAAACTGAGCTAAATCATCACTAATACCATATCACAACCTTCTGTTTAAGTTACAATAAAAGAAATTATTTAAAGAAAGTTATAATAAATTAAATATGTATTAGCAGTTTTACGCTTTGTGATACCTAGAAAAAACAAAGAAATGGTCGGAGCTGAATGACAAGCGATAACAAAAGATTAAGTGATTTATGTTTTAGACACTGAGGTCACATACATCATTGCAGTTTACAAGGAAAAATGTGTCGTAAAAGACATTAATAGCCAATTGCTTAAATGTGCGTTAATACTAAATTAATGAAACCTTTTGTAGCCAAGGAGATATTAATGTTCTTATAATACAACAAACAGTGCCTGTCAGTTTTCTCGGAAGCAAACTGATTACGGTACAGAAATTTAATGTCTTTTGTCTGCCTCAAGCAAGGACTATAAACAGTTACAGTACTGTACGGATTCGAGTTTGGACAGGAATCAACAAGAATTTTTCCGAGCTTATAAAACTGGAAAGGGAGAAAATAGAACTTCATTTAATTAGTCATGCGTCGTGCGTGTTGAATGAACAATAAAAAGGAAGTATTAAATTTGGTGTTTTTTGGTGGTGTCTTTATAACAAAGTAAGTAACTATGCGATTAGTTGCCTTAGTTATTAGATTAGATGCCTTAGTAACCTTAGAGATTTATAATACAATATTAGCTAATAAGTTATTTAACTTTCAATAGTAATTAGTATTAGTTTTAATTACTTCAGTTATTATTTGTGTTAGTAATTTTTAGGGTATAAATTTGTTACCGTTAACTGTCTATGTGCGGTACTTTTACGATTTTCCTAGGCCTACAGTAGATAACTTAGAAAACGTATGAATAATGATTTCTTTTCTGAAAAAGACATTTTAGATTTAATTTATGCATCAGACGAATTTTTGAGTCATTAAACATAGTTTAGGAAGTCTAGTTTCAAATTATGTATAAATGAAAAATTCGCCCAGCACTGGGGGGGGGGGGGGAATGTCAGTTGCAGTGAAAGGGTTAAAAAAATCGGAAGATCTTCCGAAATTTCGGAAGACTTGGCAACACTATGTATAAAATGCTCTATAATTCCCGTTTCATAATTCTGATGCCATCAATGAATTTTTTCGTGAACTACGAGAGTTGTATGATCGTATTACAGCTGTTGCTGTTGATCTGAAAGTAAAGCGGGTGATATTTAGTTATACAGGAAATAGTTCTTTTAAACGTTTTCAAAAGACAAACTATTTTTGAGAGAAACTTTGATATTTGAGAGAAACTTTTATAAATTTGTAAACGACCCAAGAACTAAAAAGTAGAACAAAAGTTTATAGGAAAACAAATATTTAACGAAAAATAGGCCGTATATTTTATGCATTGTTAAAACTATATTATCTTCCATATTCACATTTCACTTTTGTGAATGTTCTATAATTACAGAGATATTTTTGTCGTTTTTTCACTTACATATTAATATTATATATTTTCATTAACGCACTTTTGCAGAATGTCTGATGGAAGGAAGCGACTGTCGGGATACCAGTATAGGAAAAGAAAGTTGGAAAAAGATGCAGAGATTCAAAAACAGGCTGGCGCATTGAATTCCTTTCTTAAAAAAAGTTGTCATTCAAACGAGCCTGATGAAACTTCTAAAAATACTGACATACAAAACCAAACATTTGAATCAGCTGATTCTGAAAATATTGCCCCATCTCATCCCATCGTGAGTCCGGGATCATCCAGAATCAACCAGGATGAAACTTTGGATTCTTCAGGCGAGGCCACCACTTCTTTAGAAAATCCTGTTGGTCCAGATACTACATTAAAAAAGTTCGAAAAAATTGTGGCGTCCGATTCAGCAACGTGGCCTGATAGTTTAGGAGATTCAGAAAGAGTATTTCTAGTAAATACAGGTCCACCCAGCCCTTTGTATGATTATAATTTTCCATTTGACGATAAAGGTCGTCGATTTACTCAACAGCTCTATAAAAGAAGCTTGAAAAATGGTGAACATGTTATAAGAAAATGGCTTGTTTATTCTGTTACAAGAGACGCTGCCTTTTGTTACTGTTGTAAAATTTTTAATGTATCTTCTTCTAGTTTAACTACTAAAGATGGCTACTGTAATTGGCAACATATTAGTAGTGTCCTTCAATCCCATGAAACGTCAAACCACCACTTGGTTGCTCAAAAATCATGGGTTGAATTCATGCACAGACTGAAATCTTCTCTTACCCTGGACACAGAATCTCAAAGACTTATTAATTCTGAAATAAATCATTGGCATGCAGTTTTGTTACGCATTGTGTCTATTATTAAAATGTTGGGAGAAAGTTGCTTGGCTTTTCAGGGTAAAACTGACAAACTGTACAAGCGTAGCAATGGTAATTTTTTTAAATTAATTCAACTCTTGGCGGAATTTGATCCTGTTATGCAAGAACATGTGCACAGAATTCTGATGAAGGAAGAAAAGAAAGCAACTTATTTGAGCAAAAACATTCAGAATGAGTTAATCAGCATAATATCCGAAAAGATTACAAGTATTATTGTTGAAAAAGTTAATCAATCAAAATATTATTCAATTATCTTAGATTGCACGCCCGATTGTAGCAAAACTGAACAAATGACAATGATAGTTAGATACGTGTCCATTGATCAAAGTAGTGACAATTTGAAAACAGAGGTTATAATCAATGAAAGTTTCTTGGGATTTATTCCTATTGAAAAGTCTACTGGTTTGGAATTAACTGATATTCTCCTGACTCAACTGGATAAAATGGGGTTACCCTTACAGAATATCAGAGGCCAAGGCTACGATAATGGCTCTAACATGAAAGGTTGTCGTGTTGGACTTCAAACAAGAATTAAAAATTTGAATCCTAGAGCCTTTTACGTGCCATGTAGTAGCCATTCTTTGAATCTGGTGGTGAATGATATGGCGAAGTCTTCACTAGAAGCAGTAAACTTTTTTAATATGGTTCAAAAAATGTATGTATTTTTTGCAGCATCCACTTTGCGATGGTCTATGTTTTTAAAACACGTCAATGGTTTAACATTGAAACCACTAAGTGAGACAAGATGGGAGAGTCGAATAGACGCAGTAAAACCACTAAGATATCAAATAGGCAAAATTTTTGATGCATTATATTGTATATATGACGATTCAGAAATGGATGCTTCTGCACAAGATGAAGCATCTGGTTTGTTGAATCAACTCAAACAATTCAAATTTCTATGTTCAATCATAATTTGGTACGAGATTTTAAACAGAATTAATCCTGTCAGTAAACTTATGCAACGTAAAGACTTTGACTTATCTTTGGTAATGGATTTGCTGAAGACTACTAAAGATTTTTTTCAGAATTGTCGGTCTGATGAGTTTTTTAATCAATTACTTGTAGATGCTAGAGAATTAGCTGATGAGATTGATGCTGAAGCAAGTTTTAAAAACACAATTAGACATCGGGCAAGATCTAAATAAAAACAATTTGATTATGAAAGCCCTGACGAGCCCATAATGGATGCAAAAGAAAAGTATAAAATTGAATTTTTTTTCCACACTTTGGACTGCGCTATCAATTCCCTTGATTTACATTTTTCGCAAATCAGTGAACATCATACATATTTTTCATTTCTGTACGACATTCACGGGTTAAAGAAAATGCCTAAAGATGAATTGATAGCTCACTGCAAGGACCTTGCATTGATTCTAACAGATCAAATTTCATCAGATATTGATGGGGTGGACCTTACACATGAGCTATCTGTTCTCTCTACACTCCTACAGGAAAAACTTGCGGCCAAAGAGGTTTTAGAGTTCATAACAAAATTAAACTTTGGACCCAACATAGCCATTGCACTTAGAATTCTTTTAACGTTGCCAATAACTGTAGCCAGTGCCGAGAGATTGTTCTCGAAATTAAAAATAATAAAGAATTATTTAAGGTCAACCATGACACAAGAGCGACTTAGTGGTCTGGCCACTCTCGCAATAGAATACGAAGTATGTCATAAAATTGATTTCAAGCACATACTGAAAGAGTTTGCTGAAATAAAGGTTAGGAAAAAGGTATTTTAAGTTTGTGTTTAGTATTTTGAAAACTTTTTTTTATATTCAATTGTTATGTTTTTATCTTTCAGGATATTTTATAATTGAGTTATTTTTATACGTAGTCTATATTATATTTTTGTTTGAAAATTTTATTTTTCGTTCTTCTACATTTCTTATTATTTCAATATTTCTCTAAATGTTGTATAAAAGATTCTATTTTGTATAAAAGATTTCTAAAACATTTTTATTTTCGAATGCTAAATATTTTTTAATACAACACTGCATGATGATGTTATTTTTTGTACAGATGTTATTTTTTGTATCTTAGGATGCAAAACCAATAAATGAATACCTAAAATGTGTTTTTTATTTCGTGGAATAATTTGATAATCTCTTCACCTAGTATGGGGCAGCAAACAACCGTTCTGCCCAGGGCAGCAAAATTGCTAGGTGGGCCCCTGAAAGTTGTAAATAACACAGTTGAAAGGAAGCTTAGGGAGGAGGTAGAAATATTGAAAGAAAGAGAAAAAGGGTTAGACAATTTAATTAATACTAAAATTAAATTTGATAATGAAGAAATATTTTACAACATAATTAAGAAGTAAATGATAGAGGACAGATAGATAAGATTAAGAATTAAATTGCATTGGACTAATTGGATGTTTTTAAAATAAGGGTGTGTGACTGGCCCACATGTGTGGATGAGAAAGACGGTTAGGTTTAAAAGGAATGCACACACACACACACACACACACACACACACACACACACACACACAACACTGAAACACAAGGAATTTGCTAGAAAAATATGTAACTGTCCAGATGGAGGGACAGGGCTCAGAGGGTGGTGAAGGGACATTTGAATTATAGCTTGTTGTGTGAGCATGGTGGGGTGGGGTGGGGGTGAAGGTTTTGTTTTCAGGTTATTTGTTCATTTCCGATCTGACGATGAGCTGTGAAGCTTGAAAGCGCTAATTGGAATAATTTTTATATAGTGGTGTGCAACAGTGATAATTCTGCTTACAATTAACAATGATAATTTTTGTTTTCAAATATTTCCTCCTCGCCTGAAACTTTTGGGGCCTTTACAAAATAAGCTAAATAATCTTAAAACTGACTGTGATACATGTGAGCTTACAGTTAATTTGGAAAAGACCAAGGTTTGACCTTTAGACAAGGAGGTATACTGAGCAACCAGGACAAAATGGCACTAACCTTTCAGTGTTTAAATACTTACTGGTAACTTTAATACCCTGTCATTTATTAACTGTCATGTCAGACAGAAAGTGGCATCAGTAAAATTTGTTTTCAATAAAGAGTAGTTTCTTTATTAAAATTAACATACTGGTCTCTGTTAAGTAGAAAACTAGTATACTTTAGGGGCACAAAATAAATTGGCCATAGGGCATTGTTTGGGATTTTAATCATGCAGAGAATTCAGAAAGACTCTAATGATTTGCAATTAAAAGAATATTGGGCTTTCAGAATGTTGTGACAAATATGCAATCTATTTGGAATCTGGTATTAATTTAAACTGGCATTATTGTTGTGTATTACCTAGCTGGTGTTAGCTGTGAACTGGGAAGACTTGAACTGTCAGAGGAGAGGCTGATAAAGTGACTGGCATTGCTGGTTGTAAATAAAAATGTAGTAGGGTGGTTTAAATTTGATGGGATCTGGAGACCAAGTACAATTATGTATATAATGATAATGTTAGAAATAAAGGTTTCGAAGACAGAAATAAATGGAGTTTGCAGCAGAGGTTACCGAGGAAGCTTTTATTAAAAAATTAAATGGGCAGGACAGACACAGTATAATACAATTCATTAGACGCAGTTAATAAATTTAGGAGAAAATGCCTATGTCAGAGACAACTATAAATTAACATTTATGAGATGTTGGCTATTGACAGACCACAGTGGCAGAAGACTTAGGTGCTCTTTGTGCGTAGCAGACATAGAGAACATGGAACTGTTTTTAGGTTCCTGCTCTATTTTAGCAGAAATCCAACAAAAGTGTTTGGGTATGACAGAGTAGGAAATAACAAATTGTTGAATTTTGTACAAGGTAAACATTGGTATGCATTGGAAGTAAAGAAATCTATGGATGAGCTAAGTGCTGAGTTCAGTTACTGAAAAAGGACATGAAATGTATGACAGATTGATAGAGAAACTTAACTGAATTTTATGTATTGTTAAATCATGAGGATATTACATTTACCAGTAGTTTTCATTTGATTGTTTACACTGGTATTCATTCAATTATTATTTTTTACTTTAATTAGGCAATCCATTTTTGACAAATTGTATATTTTTTGTTTTTGTTTTTGATCAGTGTCTGTTTTTGTTATGTATTGATTGCTATGTAAATGATTGTACTTATCTTCAGCATTTTCAGCATTACATTGTACCAATGTTGACTTGCTTTCTGATTAGAAGTTTTTAAATGATTATTGGATTATTGTAATTAGTATTGTCTTAAGGAATAAAAAGTTTGATTTGTATTTATCTATGGCACGTTTAAGAATTGCTGAATTATATTTTTGTTTATTAATAGTTGAAGCAAGCTCCAGACTCTGGCACATGATTACATTGATGATTATCTTGCATTATGAAGAATGAAGGGGAAAACTGAAAGTGGGAAATGAAGGAGAAAGAGGTTGAAACTGTATTATTTTTTGATTATATATTATTGTATGAATGAATTATATTTTATGATTCTAATAAATGCTGATTGTTGATAATAATAGTAGTAAACATAATATATAATATTAATATATTATATTATTATTACTAGACCTATTAGTCATATTCCAAAGAAATCCCTCAAATAAAGGGACACTGACACCAAAGAAAGATATAATTCAAATGGACTTGGAGAAGGTTTGGAATAACTTTGAAGAAAATTTTAAAAACTGTTAAAAAAGGAAAATAGTGATGCTTTGAAGCATCCCTGTGTCCTAAATGGGAGTAAAAGAATGAAGTGTTTAGTAAAAAAGAAGGAAAAAGTAAAGTAAATGCTAAAAAATTACCCGTAATGCATTTGTACGTACGAACACTTACTTGTGCACGTCCCTGTTCCTGTTCGTGTTGCTGTTCCTGTCCCTGTTGCTGTCCCCGTCTCCATCTCCGTACCCGTCCCTGTCCACGTTCCTGCCCCTGTCCACGTTCCTGTCCCTGTACCCGTTCCTGTCTTCGTTCCTGTCCCTGTCCTTGTACCCGTTCCTGTCCCTGTACCTGTTCCTGTACCCGTCCCTGTCCCTGTACCCATTCCTGTCCCTGTCCTCGTGGAGGATTGTATTTATCTAACATTTTTTCCAATTTGGATAAATCTTCACAGCCCACCTGCACCAACCCTTCCAATCTCTCTACCTCAGTCTGCAACAGACAAAAACAAAATTTTACAGACATAGGTAACAATTACGGAAATTTCTTCTTTGGTGCTACAGCCTTTATTCTTCGTCATAATAATAAACAAATAAATAACAAACTTCACTAAAATCTGATATTATTATGGCAAAGTTGGTTCCTACTACTCAAACATTTTATACATATTAATTCCAGGATTAAATAGTGAAAGAGTATGATACCAATTCACAAGCTTATGCCAGACAGGTTTTGAGCAATCTCTCCAACAAGCTACCAGTGACATAGTGTAAAATTTGTAACAAGAATGCCAACTTTTGAGGAAGTACTGGGGTACATACTTTATGTTGCAAAACATTTTATTTTTTGTAGCTAAGGGAACTTGTTATACCATAACTGAATGAGCAAGGGGTTTAACTCAACCATTTGGCATTTGTCTGTTTGTCTATTTGGGGTATGTCTCACGATAACGTTTGAAAATATCAACCAATTTTTGAAAACTTGGCATGAGTTTCTGTACTTTTACCCTACAGAAACATATCATTCAGTTTTGTATTCTTTTGAAACTTATCACCCAAAAATAGGGGGGTGGAAGGCAAAAATGTAAGGGGTTGAATTTTGAAAAAATTGCAAAGTCCATGTAGGGTATCAAATCAAATGAAATTTTAACCAAAACATGAATATAGTGAGAGGTTTTTGAATTTCAGAGTTTTTGACCCCAGGCCCCAAAAATAAGATAACGAATTTGAAAAAATTGTAAAAATTCAGTCAGGTGTCAAATTAAAGGGAATTTTGACACAAATCCAGTTGTTTGGGATTGTACATTTGTATGATAGTGTTTATTTATGATTGCTCTACAATTGTTATTTTAGTTAACAAAAAATAGTAGGGTAATCAGGATTTTCATAATTTTTCTGATAATTGAAATATTATCTAGTAAGTCTACAAAAAATTATTCAATAGTAAATGTACTTCATTCAAAATGGTTAGCAAGTTCTGTAACTCATGGAGCTTATTAGTATATTTTTCATGTCCTTATTATATCTACCTTATGCAGTTGAAATATTTTTGAAGTGAGAACTTCATATATGTCACTACGGTGCCCAGCTCACTCCTGTACACCAAATACTCCTAGGCCAGTAAACTGATTCAACATGTAAGAAATAGATGTAACAAAAAAGCATTGTTGCCAGGTCAATCAAACCTCTTTTAACCACGCAGCTAACCAAAATTTCCCCACTGCCACAAATATGTGTGCTTTAAGCAAAGCATAATATTTTAAAGAATGTGAGCATATACTGAATATTTAAATACTATTATAAGAATAATATGAATATTAAAAATATTTTCTTTTTATATGCTAAAAGAAAATGTACTCACAAGCTGAGAGATCGAGCTGAATACTTTTGAAATCCTTTTCTTGTACACAATTCATTATTTCCATAATATATTTACACAACTTTCCATCTGTTTAATTCATAAAACTAATTCAAAATCAGTGACACCTATTTTTTTATTTTAATAGTTATAGTATTGTCAATGAGAATGTTTGTGTATAATGTTTGAAATGTCAAAACAGTATAATGTTTATGTTTGTTTACATTGTACGTTTTCTTGTTAATGCATCAGTTTGATTCTGATTTTTATTGTATTTGCCTGGAAGTTTTTTATGTTTCAAAACTCAATTTAGTTATTTAGCTACTTTACATTTTGTAGAAAACTGAATTATTATACTACATTAATTATAATATAATATATACATGTATAATATAAATATTAGAAACATAATATGAATATTAGGGTGAGCCAACAATTTTTTTTAATTTTTTTTATTTGCTATACCATGGAAAACTTGTCCTAGATAAGTAAAACAGAAAAAATAAATAAAAAATTGGTTAGTATCTTCTGGTCATGCATCATCCCCAAAAATCATAAAAACTCATAAATTTTAACAATTTTCTGTAATAAAAAAAAGTTTTTCTATGTAAAAGTCAAACACTACAGCTTTAGATAAGTAAAGAATAACACAGGGAAGATAAATAAATTAAAAATCATAGATATTTCAACATTTATTGGTCACAAATTGCACCTGAAAAACACATTTTCAACATTATAATTGCAAATTTTACATTTTGATAGAAAACAGTTTTGATAAATGTTACAAGCTATGGCATTATGTCAATAATCTTTTACTCATTCTTTTTGGTACTTGCTATTTTAAACCCTGATTTGTGCAAAAACATGGCATAATGGATCGTGAAAGCATCGTTCTGACGGACCCATTCCTGGACTTGGCACCAACAACTTTTTGTTACGCTTCTGTCACCAGCTTCACACACTGCTCCACTGCTTGTGTATGACATGGAAAATTCCATTCAGCAGGATTGTCAAAATTCCGTTCAGCTGCTGTTCCTGATTTTTTTTACAGATGAAATCTCCTCATCACTTACTCTTCGCAGCAAAGTTGGCGGCAAAAGAGTGGTGGTGGTACTCTAGTCTATCATTTCATTGTAATCACAGGCCACAAAATTTAGTTTTGGTGTCACAAAGCTCCTAATTGACTTTCCCTTAGGAGCTTTGTTTCTCGCCTTCATTATTCTTCTGAGCCCTAATTCTCTGATATGTTTTCTTTCATCTACAATCATACTCAAAAGCAAATTTTTGGGGTGAGCAAAAAATGAGTTACGTTCAATCACAGGGTTTACTACTTGAATTAAATTTTTAGGTAGCAACTGTGATGTTTCTATTGCTTCAAACACATGCTTGTGTAAAGTGCTTGCTTTTCTTTATATTAAACCAGACAGGCATGCAGGACTTTAAAGTTGACAAAAATGAATAGCTTATGTTCATCTGAAGGATTTATCACACTTACATACAATATGAGAACTCTGCTGCAGTTAACCATGTTATGAGGCAGCATATGTCCTATGTCGTGCATTGCAATGTTAAAAAGAGTAGGGCTGATCACGGCTCTCTGGGGAATGCCGCCCTCCACCTCTACGCAGTCTGATTCCGTTCCATTTACTGACGTCTTTATCAGCCGATTTTGCAGGAAGTTAGCCAGAAACTTCAGCATTTTGGCTTTAATACCCATCCTCATGCACTGGAGAAGAATAGTGGAGTGGGGAATTTTGTGAAACACAGCCTCAAAGTCCAGCAGCACTGCCAAGATCGATTCCTGATTTTGGAATCCCTCATATATTTTGTTTGTAAGATACAATAGGGCATCACCCGTGCTTCTGTGCCTCCTGAAGCCAAACTGTAAGTTGTCAAGTAGATTAGAATTCTCCAATCTCCACATCAGCCGATTATTCACCAGTCTCTCAAATAGTTTCCCCAAACACGAGGTGAGCGAAACCAGCCGAAAGCTGCTTATATCTGTTTTTTTTCCTTTCCTGGTTTTGAAAGAGGTATTATGAGAGAAGTTTTCCAAGTCTGCGGGCCACTTCCTGATTGCCAGATTTTATTGAAGAGCTGAAGAATTTTATTGAGAAATTGTGCCGAGCAAATATTCACTGACAAAATGCAGGAAAGCTGCAGCAGACAAATTTTGAATGGAGTGGATGGAGCGCTGGAGAGAGACAAAGACAGGAAGAACACTCTTCCGGATCCAAAAAGAACCTGCTGACTCTTTCCTGTACCGCAGTGTGGCGAGAGCCATAGCTACTTTCGCATCAAGAGCAAGAATTGGCCACATAGTCACCAATCACTACCTGTACCACTTCAACATGAGGGACTCCCCAAGGTGTGGAGTCTGCCAGGGAGAGGATGAAACTTTGGAGCATATTCTGCTAAAGTGTCCTTCCCAAAATCCGGCCAGGGGGTCGCTGATTGCACTGATGGGCAGGAATGGCAGCCTGGACGACGTGCTGAGAAGCAGGAGTCATTGGGCGCTTGCGGCGGCGGTGTACCATGGACATTGGGCCATCGGAGTTACTTGACTCTGGAAGCCCGATTCAAGAAGTAAGAAGTAAGTAGTAAGTTAACCATGTTGAGTATGAACAAGGGCTGGGATCATGAACAGACAAATTTTCTGAACATTTACCTGATTTTACTGCAGTACTAATATCAGACAGGTATTGTTGATCTTTGCTTAGCACTTTCCTGTCAATTTCTGCAATAACACACTGAATGCTATCAAAATTTACCACTGGAAGTTTTTCACATCCACTAAGCTGCCTGCCAATTGGACCAGAAGAGGATTTAGACACAGTAGTGCCACCATGAAGAGTTTGAAATAAATGTTTGAATGGCAATTCACTGAAATGCAAAAGACATATCCCCCACTGTAGTGGCTTTTTTACATGTAGTTCAATCAAACGAATAATGCCAGGTTTCCATACCATTACAATGTGTTAGTTACCATACCATCACACCCAAATCGAACTTATTATGATTAGGATAAAAAAAATATTAACTAAACAAAAATGCAATCCTTAAATTTTTAGTGGCCGTCAATCAGTGAATGTTTTAGTGGATGGTTAGTGAGGATCGGTCAATAATACAACTTTAGTTATTTTGCGTCGACGTTTCGACAATATTTATTGTCATCTTCAGGACCTGTGTATGAAATACAATAGAAATATCAAACATAACGAAACAATTAAATATTTGGGTGAACGTGTTGGTGATGTGTGTGTGTGCGTGCGTATGTATGTATCATTTTTTATGTGAAGACTTATGATAGTTTGTTTACATCTTCAAATTATCTTTAAGAAAGCGAGCAAATTATAGTATGAAAGAACTTAATTTATACAGTATTACAATTTAAATTACTAAATATACTGTTATTTTAATTAATTAAACAAACAGTAACCAACAATTGGATATTACAGTAGATTGGTACATAAATTTTTTATACCTACAACAGTCAACATATAGTAAAGTAAATGTGAAGACTTATGATAGTTTGTTTACATCTTCAAATTATCTTTAAGAAAGCGAGCAAATTATAGTATGAAAGAACTTAATTTATACAGCGAGCAAATTATAGTATGAAAGAACTTAATTTATACAGCGAGCAATTACTTTACTATATGTTGACTGTTGTAGGTATAAACAATTTATGTACCAATCTACTGTAATATCCAATTGTTGGTTACTGTTTGTTTAATTAATTAAAATAACATTATATTTAGTAATTTAAATTGTAATACTGTATAAATTAAGTTCTTTCATACTATAATTTGCTCGCTCTCTTAAAGATAATTTGAAGATGTAAACAAACTATCATAAGTCTTCACATAAAAAATGATACATACATACGCACGCACACACTCACATCACCAACACGTTCACCCAAATATTTAATTGTTTCGTTATGTTTGATATTTCTATTGTATTTCATACACAGGTCCTGAAGATGACAATAAATATTGTCGAAACGTCGACGCAAAATAACTAAAGTTGTATTATTGACCGATCCTCACTAACCATCCACTAAAACATAAACAAAAATGCCTTATTTTAGTAAAATTTAATATTTTAAGTGCATTGTGTGAGCCTCCAGGTGGTCTAGTGGCTAACGCGGGCGATTGATACGCTCGTGGTCCCGGGTTCAATTCCCGGCGGAGGTTCCGTACGGCGTGCACTCAGCGTCGTGAGGCAAACTGAGTAGGCGCTGAGATAACAGCGCCGCCTCCTGGCTGTGAATACCGCAACTAGCGGCTGGTGGCGCGTAGTACTAGCCATACACCGTCACACTAACACAAAAGCTGCGCGGTACGCCTTGGTCCTTAACGGACTGTTGAGCGGAGGTTTATTTGTTTATTTATTTAAGTGCATTGTGTGACTGGCAAAATAAATTGATTTATTTTGATGCTTACAATTATTTATTTAGCTGTCTTCTACTGATTTCACACTACAGCGGTTCCACCTTAATCAGTTTGAAACATTTTAAAAATCACAAAGATTAGTTGAATTTCACTAATTATTATGAATTTTGAAGATAATGCATGACTGGAAGATATTAACCGATTTTTTTATTTTTCTTATTTTACTTATCTGTCGTAGAGGCAAGTTTTCCATAGTATAGCAAAAATAAATTGGTCCATCCTAATGAATATATATTATAATATAAATATATAATAATTATCACATTCTACTTTTCAACTAAACATTGCATGAATCATAGTGTTACATTGGAAAAAAGTATTTGTTACATATTGTTTGTATATGTATGCATACTGAAAATAAAATGATGTTTGATATGGTTCTATTTATGTTCATTGTATATGTATTGTATGAACACTACAATGCTCTCGTCTCATTTAATTATCCATTCTCTCTTCTTTGAATCTTAATTCTTTATAGCAAAACCTCTCTTACTTAAAACACATAGGATCAATGTTTTACACGTTGAATCAGTAATGTCACCACTACCATCACTACTCACCACTCTGCACTGAAGCTCTCACTTCTGGCATTGTCCCACGACACACCCAATTTTTTATTGGATCATACTCACAAACATGGACTGTAAATATTATATAAGATAGCACTATGGAGCCTGGCCACTGGCAGGCTAAACCTAAGTGTATCTTATGGATCACAGTATCCAAACAAGGACTGTAAATATTATATAATATAGCACTAAGGAGCACCGAGCATCAAATATTGGGTCACAGTAGGAACTCAATGAAACTTTATGTTTTTCCTGTAAGAAGCAAAATTTTGGTAAGTGGTTCTCATATTTCAAGCTTTACAACTGTTCACAGTAACACAAAGAGTAATGAGTGTATGTTGTGTCAGTCTGACAACTGCTAATGGAACTGACTGAAAGATTTTCAAAGACAGCATTCTTTTCCTTGACAAAATATCTGTTATACCTGAAAAACAATATTGTATTTTTTCTTAAACTATAGTTAAGACCGTTAAATAAACTTCAACACACACACACACACACACACACACACACACACACACACACACACACACACACACACACACACACACACACACACACCATGCTTGCAGTGTAACATGCCAACGATTATTACTATTATATTTTATTTACAAATACCTATTAAAACTAAAAATGGCTTACTTCGTTCTGAATTACAATAAATGCTGGGAAAGCTTTAACATAGTACTTTTGTGTAAGTTGTTTGTTTTTCTCAGCGTCCACTTTCACAAAGGTGATGTGTTTGTATCTCTTCGCAAGTTCCTGAAGTACTGGTGTTACTCTGCGGCATGGGCGGACCCTTGAATGAAAAACACATATAAAAATTGTACTCGTCAATACAAGACACTAAATTGACCAGGCCAGTTAACACTTTTATATTTACAGTGTAACAATCACCAGGGAACAGAAAGACATTTGATACACAATAATAATGATTATTCAATAAACTATATGGGAACCCAAAGATTAAATAAATAGTAAACTAGTTTTTACACTGACAAACTGGATTTGTTAAAGAAATAAAGCTCTATTGTGTTGGCTATCAATTAATACTGGTAATAAATTTTTTATACACGTGTGAGGATAGATTAATTGCAGCAGCAGATAATAATTCAAAGTTCTAAGCAGAAAAAAGAATACAGAAGAATGTTGTAATAGTGAAATTACATGAATTTACATATAATGTCAATAAATGAAATTGCAGATGGGTAAAACGAATGTTCAAATCTTTCTGGTAACTTCCACTTTTTGCAGACTTGCAAATTAATTATTTCTACTGTAACCCCTCCTTAATTTTTTATTCAATTTTTATAGAATTTTTGTTTCCTTTAAGGAGAGGCTACCAGATATTTAAAACTAGGCGGAGGGCCTAGATGAAGCATAAAATGTGCTGGGTCCAGTGAGACGGGACTTGCAATTAAAACTCGCTTTTACCCAACAATAACAGTTTTTATTATTTCCACATTACATCTGAACTGCAATTTTTGTTAAAAATTCAAAAATGTTTTATCACAATTCACATTTAATATCATCATGCACAATTCTTTAGTATCCAAAAACTCCCCAAATTAGCAATTTAAAATTACCCTCATAATTCAATATCTAATTTCACAATACAAAATTGCTTTACTATCTCTTAATATTTATAATTATATGGTTGCATAAATATTCCCCATACATTACACACTGACATAAAGAATATATAATTCACATAAATACACATAGAAATATTTACACATATCACAGACACATGTTCAACCTAGCAGACAGCCTGTATATTTTCATCATACCCCATTTAACAGGAATGTGGAGAACCTCTGGATTAGTCATGACCCAAGACTACAGTAATCAGTTTAAGTGCCCGGCACTGCCTTATATAAATTTTCATTAAAAAAACCAAAACCCATTAACTCATAAGAGTATAACAGAATTAAAAGACTGAATTAATTATAAGGACTAGAATTTGCCAATTTAAATTGGCATAGCAGCCTGTACAAACTCTCAGGTTATAATTCATAATTAAAAATTTCAGGTTTGTCCCCAAATAGTAAAGTACCATCACAAGGTTAACATGTCTGTATGGGTTTATAAAATGGTAAGTTCTCACTTTCTTTTATGCTTTATAAGAATACAAAAATTGTAAAGAAAAACCAAGTGGAACATAACCACCAGAAAATAAAATATAAACTGAGGCGGATTTTATAACTTTACAATTATAAAATGAAATTAGTGAGAAACTAATATTAGAAATATATGTGAAAAAATCTCAACAAATCCTGAACTGACTATGGCAGTAAAAAAAAAAAAAAATGATGAATTTAATTATTAAAGAATTATTAAAGAGCCAAAATAATTTTATAAAATTGTAAAATCTATTGATTAAACTTTATAAAAATATATAAAAGAATTCACAGAGAACTGAATTGACCCAGCTGCAGACATGTGCCCGAACCAGATTCAACAGAAAATAACCTGTCAGGTTCCTGCAGACAACAGCACCAACAGGTGACGGCCTCAGGTTAAAGAACAACAAAACCCTTGAAACCCATTAAAAAACCCAACCCCTTTTTAGATTATTAAAATATATATATATATATATCAATAAAATACCCAAATTTAATAGGGACCCAACCAGCCGGTTAAGTCCCCCAGCATAAATGAACAGCACCCACATGAATCACTAAAATTCAGATTCCCCGCAACTTGTACCGTTAAAAAAAAAGTATAACATTAAAGATCGCCGGACACATGGCCCCGGCCGGATCTACACTTATTCTGGGGCGTAATTACATTCAGAAAGTAAAACAGATAAAGTTTGTAACCATTATGTCCAGCTGGATGCGAGCACAAATGAAAATCAAACCAGAATTATACTGAAAATAATGTCACATCAGATGGTATTTGCTGCCACAGCCTAGAGTGTATTTAAGGCATAAATGTCACCTGAGTATTGTCCAGGGGATGTCTCATGGTCACCGTGTCATGATGTGCAGTCGTTCCTCCCGTGGCCACCAAGATCGAGTCTGGTTATATTCGTTGCATCGTGGCAGATGGACAGCCACCCGCTGGAATGAGTCGGACTTCCAACGGGACGGGAACCCGGAGATCGCTTTAGCTTCTACTCAAACATAGTGGATAGAAATTTGAAGTTTAAAGCAACTTGGTTCAACCTGGGAAGACGACTGCTTCTGCCTGTAACAGCTGAATTCAGAGTGACTCAGCTTGCATCAAGCAAGCGTGTCGAAAAACATAACACACCCCTCCGCCACCATATAGCGACGGCATCCAGCGCGACCCCCCGAAACGTCCACTCCGTACCGACGCGTAATTACCATAATTAAATTTATTTCGGCAGCTCATCCTCTTAAATAATTTGTTACCAATAGAAGTGCCGGGACTTAAATTCCCGGCACACTACTGTATACAACAGAAAGAGGAATATTTTTATTTATAATCAGTTTTACTGAGGGAAGGAGAAATAAAGTATTTGAAAGTATTAAAATTTGGTTGTTGTGAATGAGGGGTGCAGAGTGACTAACGAAGGAGAGCTGCTGAGGGCTGTGAGATTATTCCGATAATAAGAAGAGAGAAGGCAAAGTGGATAAGGTAAATTTTAGAATAGTGAGATGTACATTTGATGAGATTAATAAGTTTAGATATGATAGATAATGAAATGTGCATAAACACAACAATACATGACAGGATAAAAATAGGGAATGGGGCATACTACATTCAACAGTAGTCTATTGAAAGGCAGCTGATTAGTCATAACGCAAAAATGAAAATATATAAGTCACTCATTAGACTGGTTATTGATTGTGGAGGTGAGATGTGGACATTACCAAAAAAGGAGAACAAGAAACAGTGAGAAGGTCTGAACGAAAAATTGTACAATGTGTTTATGGCCTTGTTAAGAAAGATGTTGAATGGAGACTAAGAAATAACCAGAGGATAGATGAGCTATTGAAGTATGAGGACATTGCAAGATTCATAAAAGTCAAACGATAAAATAGCAAGGTCACATAGAATGGATGGATGATCAGCATATATGCTAATCAGAGCACAGGTGTATAAAAGAAGAAAGAGGGGCCAATCTTGGTTAAGATGGTTGGATGACATACTGGAAAATCTCAGAAGAATGGACATGAGGGGTTACACTAAGTTGGCAATGGGTAGGAGACACTGGGAAACAATGGTGTTGAAGGCCAGAGCTCATGCTGGGCTGTACTACCGAGGAAGAAGACATAGTGAGGGATAGGTTAAGGGTATGAGAGACAGAAGTGAAAGAAGTGGACATATTGGATGATCTCAAGGACAATTCATCTGCAGTTCTTTTCACCAGATAGTTCTATTAACATAACACACAAACAGTCATGTTTATTCAAACATGTGTAGTGCCATATATTTTTAAGTCATATTCTTCTGATGCTACAAATATGATAGAGTACACTCAAAGATAAACATTTTCTAGTTAATGGGAAATACGTTATATTACTATTACAGTCCCTGGCCAAATTATTAGGCCACCCATTGAAAAAAATTAAAATTTACAGTTTTGTCACTGATATTGTGTTTTCAGTGTATTTTAATGTGAACAATCAATGTTAATTTTAATATTTCATGTTATTAGACAAAATATTTAAGCCTATAATTAATATTGGCAACACTGTAAGCTTGTTATATTGTGTTTAGGTATTACACAACAATGCAGTCAGCTGTGTGGTTCAATGAATCTGTTCTGAAGTTGTTTTAATTGCCAGTTTATGCATTCAGTTGTTATTTTCTTGGTGTTGTATTGTTATTTTTTTGTTTTTTATTGTTATTTTATTTTATTTAACGTGTTAATTACTTTTAAAGTTTAAGTCTGTTTAATTTTTTTTTCAGTTAACATTGTTACCTCAAATATTGGCCATGGGCAAAGTAAAAGATATCAGTGATGACCAAAAAGCTGTTGTAAAACATTTATTTTACAGACAATTACTGTTACATATATTTTAATAACTAATTACAGAAAAAATTACAGTAGTTTTAAAATTATTTTAATATTTTGTTATCCCTCCTTTAGCTCTGATGACGCTTTTAATTCTTCTCGGCATGCTTGTAACACAATTTAATGCCTTTTCCTTTAACTTGTCATTATGATTCCAGTGCCAAATTATTCTTGCAATTAGTTGGTGCTTAGTGGTGATATTTTCCTTTCCTATTTCCCGTTTTAAAAACTCCCACACATTCTCAATTGGGTTGAGATCTGGTGAATTTCCTGGCCATTCAAGAAGTGGTATTGAGCTCTGAGCAAGAAATGTCTTAACACTTTTTGCTGTGTGGCAAGGAGCTGAATCTTGCATAAATATTTTCTCTTCATTATTGGGAAACCATTCATTTAATTGGGGAATAAGTCTTCTTTGAAGAACTGTGACGTACTGGTCCTGCCGCATTATCCCTACAACAACGTAAAGCCGTCCAAGTCCTTTAGAGCTAATGACAGACCATATCATAACTGATGGTGGATATTTTATGGTTCTTACAACACAGTCTTCATTAAGATTTTCTCCAGGTCTTCGTTTAACATAATGCTTTTTGTCTGTGAGGACTTGAAACGTGGACCCATCACTGAAGCACACCTGTCAAAAATGGACACAACGTTACAGTAGAGTTGAACCAGAATTTAAAACAGACCCAACCTTTCAAAAATACTGTACAGCAACTTACCTTATCCCAATCTTCAGAAGTGAATATTCTGTACTTTCTAGCCCATAGTAGTCTTTTCCATTTCATTGCTGTAGTCAGCTTGGGCTTCTTGACATGTCGTCGACTTTTGAATCCCAGCACATACAGACTTCGGCGAACAGTTCTTTCAGATACTGCTACTCCAGAATCTTGCACCTCTTGTGTGATGGTTGCATTTGTGGCAGCCCTACTTCCTTTAATTATTTTTATTAATTTCCTTTCAGTTCTAGGAGAAATAATTTTTTTACGGCCACATGCTCCCTTCCTCTTACTACGAAGTGAAACATTGTTCGCTATATTTTCCTTCATTCTTCTCACTGACTGTCTAGAAATGTTGCACTTCCTAGTGATTTCACTGATATTACACTTTTCTACTTCAAGTAAATGTTTTACAACAGCTTTTTGATCGTCACTGATATCTTTTACTTTGGCCATGGCAGAATTTTCCAATATTTGAGGTTACAATGTTAATCTGACAAAAAAAATTAAACAGACTTAAACTTTAAAAGAATTAACACTTTAAATAAAATAAAATAACAATAAAAAACAAAAAATAGCAATACAACACTAAGAAAATAACAACTAAATGCATAAACTGGCAATTAAAACAACTTCAGAACAGATTCATTGAACCACACAGCTGACTGCATTGTTGTGTAATACCTAAACACAATATAACAAGCTTACAGTGTTGCCAACATTAATGATAGGCATAAATATTTTGTCTAATAACATGAAATATTAAAATTAACATTGATTGTTCACATTAAAATACACTGAAAACACAATATCAGTGACAAAACTGTAAATTTTAATTTTTTCAATGGGTGGCCTAATAATTTGGCCAGGGACTGTATAGTGTAGCGAAGTTTCAACTTTTTTGTAGCAAGACATATCACATTGTATGTTGTATATATTAGAAATCTAATGTCTATATGTTCTTCAAATATTTTTTAAAAATTTTATATACTGATTGTATTATAATACATATTTTGCTGGAGGCAAACATTAGAACTGAGAGTTATCTCAAAGAAGAAATAAACATTACAAATTGAGATAAGAAAAAATTATTATTGTAAACATTTTTTGTAATAATGTAAGGTGCCCAATTACGGCTGTTATGTAAAAATTTAAAAACTAGACGCTTGGCCTAGATGAACCGAAAATGTGGTGGAGCCCATACTGACAGGACTTGCAATAAAACACTCTATTAAATGTAACAATCTTTTATTAGTGCTTCATAATCACAACATGTTTTAGTACAGTGCACAAACGATTAAGTTCTTGTATTTTGATAGCAGTTCTTAATTTTCATTTTATCAACTATATATATTGTAACATTACAACATTGCAAAAGTTGCATAATATTATATTGTATGTGTACAAATTTACATGTAATTTATGTTTGTGATGCCCCACGTTGGGCGCCATTATATGCAACGTAATAAATTGCAAATTTAATTTCAAATACAAATACACTCCTATTTGTTTTTGAATAGCCCCACGTTGGGCGCTAATTATATGTAACATTACAACATTGCAAAAGTTGCATAATATTATATTGTATGTGTACAAATTTACATGTAATTTATGTTTGTGATGCCCCACGTTGGAAGCGACATATTTATGATCTCGATAACAAATTGCAAATTTAATATAATTTAAATTTGTGGAGCCCCACGATATTGGAGCGCCAAATTTATGCAACGTTACATATACATAAAATAGGCGTGACTGGTCTCACGTTCAAGATTGACAAATTATTTAACAATATAACATTTAAATTGGGTGTCAGGTGTATCTGCAATAAGAACTCTATGTAACTTGAAACGGTAATTAAAATTTATTTGATACTATTAAAAATTGTGCACATGGCACTGACTTCGATTTAAAACATTCGTTATTATTTGTTGTTATGCCGTAAGGCTTAAGCTATATACATCCTTACTGACTAAATATTCTATTCTACTAATTATTGTATACAAGAAAAATCTCATTTTCAGACTACTCAGTCAATTAATGTTTTTCAAAATATCAATATTTAAATCTCTTTTTCTATATTGTAATGTACTCAAAATATTAATAGTTATTGAATTTATCTTTTGTTTCTCAGTACTGTTTTCTCAAATACTAATTGTTTTCATTTAAATGCTTTGTAATCATTTTATATCATATTAATTTGAGCTCTTGTTACGTTAATCGTATTTCTAAAACATCTATGATTTTAATTCTACTTTACAAAAAAACATTGCTCTTACTTTTAACTAAAATGGAAATGTCTTTAATTGTCTTTGAGTTCTTTGTATGATTAAGATATAAATAAGTTGTTTATCACCTTATTGTTGTCAATCATACTCGATCATTTTTTGATCCATCGGTATTCGTCCTCGTCTCGCCTCCAGCGTCGGCTGTCTCTCTTCTCCTCTTGTCCAGCGTCGTATCACTGTCTCTCTCTGGAACTCTCCTCTTGTCCAGCGTCGTATCTCTCTCTGGAACTCTCCTCTTGTCCAGCGTCGTATCACTGTCTTGTCTAGTGTCGAATCATTCTCTGGAACTCTCCTCGTGCTGTTTCTGACGTTAATGGATCTTCTTATGTAGTTCTTCTTATGTACTGCTGTTATTAATTAAAATGATTGTCTTTACAACTTAGTTACATAGTTGTACGTAACTGGAAAATTTAAACTATTTACAAAAAAAAATAAATACGCCGTGCTGACGGGCATAAGCTCCCGCTGCACCGTGGATGATTTAAGAAAGAGAACCACTGTAGCTTGCGTGTCCTATTTATACCCATGTCTTGGTCGACACCTGCAGTGGTACGAAATCGACATGTTAGAAACTGTCTCTGGATTCAGTTCCCCCACTCTTTGTCAAATTCGCTATTTTTTATATTTCTGCGAATTGCAGAGTCCTGTAAGTATACTCTTATACTTATCTTATAACTATTTTTACAACACATGTTCACTGTAATTTTGGACATTGCAACTTAACCCTTTCGATTTGTACACAGTTATTTCACTATTACACTCGTACGGTGTGTCACATTCGCGTGGTTTTCATACACAGTATTTAGTAAATTTTATTACATTTTATTGTGCTTTTGGATTTTAATTCTTAATTATAGTTTATGAATAATTACGGAAAAACAGTAATTGTGCAATTATTCATCTTGGGGTGGCAAACTCGCCTGCAGAGACCTGCGTTCACACACACTAGCAAAATACTGGTGTACACACTTTCAGTTACATTTGTGTGTGTGTGCATGTCGATTCAGGTCGAAACACCTGTTCATATTTTTGTCTGAGCCAGGCTTGCAATCCCTGACATGCTTATTTCTAATATATTATTAATTATTTACAGTTTATTAGGTAAATTTAAATTTTTATATTCCATGCTCAGTACATCACTAATTTGTACTGTCACAATATATATACAGTGCACGCCGCTTATTGTGATCACGGATAATGTTATCATTTGGATATTCTTATCACTTTCATGAAGACCCGTCCGGACGAATATTAAAACATTGAAAAAATGTCGCTTATTGTAATCAATAATTCGGATTATATTATCACATTTTTGCTTTCATAAAACTTTTGTCTGAGAATATCTGGGGTGACAGTACTCCATTCACAAAACAAATTACACTGTCTGTGACTCTTTGTCCCTCTGGTCATAGTGTTTAAAAGTTCTGAAGGACGAAGTAGAAGGGGGTGCAGTTGGCCATTCACCCGCTCAACTTTCACTTTCGAGCAATAAACCCATGTTCGACCCTTCAGTATAGCTACAGCTTTTACATTGTGAAGTTTACATTATTGCAGTGAAATTATGGCTAGTGTGGAGAATAAACGTAAAGATTTAAACCTTAAAGAAAAACTTCATAGAGCGCTATGACAAATTGCCTAAAACGCAGTGCGGCAGTGCAGTTACAGATTTCACAACCTCTTCTGTGCATATTGTTAAAAAATCGGGACAGTATTGTGAGGGCTGGTAAAGAAAACCAAAACTTGAATTGTAAGAGGTTTCGTGGTGGAAAACACAATGAGGTTGAATCAGCTCTAAAACTTTGGTTCACTAATGTTCGTGAACAAGATGCTCGTGTTGATGGACCTCTGATGCGACAAAAAGCAGAAGAAATTGCTAAGAAAATGGGAAAAGATGATTTTGTAGCAACAGAAGGATGGTTTCATCGTTGGAGGAAACGAGAGAACATTGTGTACAAACGAATGCATGGTGAACAGAAGGATGCTGATTTCTCTGGTGCTGAAAGATGGATAGAAGAGGAGTGGCAAAAAATTATATCCATGTACTCTCCGGATTGTGTGTTTAATGCAGACGAGACCGGACTGTATTATCGCGCCTTGCCTGAACATACTTATTTGTTCAAGAATGAAAGTGCTAAAGGGTGTAAGACATCCAAGGGACGGTTAACTGTCTTGTGCTGCATAAATATGAATGGTGACAAAGAAAGGCTTCTGGTAATTGGCAAAAGCAAGAACCCAACATGCTTTATAGGTGTGAAGAAAATTCCAGTAGACTATCATTCAAACTCTAATGCATGGATGACTGCATTAATATTCAAAGAATGGCTATTAAAATGGGATAGTAGGTTAAACAGGAAGATCGTCTTGCTGATTGATAATTGTACAGCACACAATGTAAACTGTGAGTTAAAGAACATCAATCTTGTGTTCTTACCTGCCAACACGACTTCATTGATACAACCATGCGACCAGGGGATCATTCGAAACCTAAAGGGATATTATCGCCATGAGATGCGCACAAGAATCCTAGAAAACATGGAGAATACAAAAGAACTGAGTGCAAATGACCTTGCAAAACAAACCAATGTTCTTGAGGCCCTGCATCTCCAGGCCATGTCATGGAATAATGTCTCAGGAAGTACGATTCGGAACTGCTTCAAGCATGGAGGATTTTCAAAAGAGGCCCCAGAATCTGAAGATACAGCAGACATTCGTCCATTAGACATGACTGTAGACGAATTTTAAGAATGGATGGAGATCGACGAAGACATAATTGTTGCTGCTAGACCGACAGAAGAAGACGTGTGTGAAGCTGCCACATCCTCAGACTCACAAGTGGGAGAAGAAGAGGCTGAAGCAGAAGATGATGATGCTACTGAACCTCCTCAACCTCCAACAAATTCTGAAATGAGAGAGGCGTTAAAAGTGTTACAATGCGGTGTCCAGCACAGGTCAGTAGATTTTCAAAAACATTATGAGTATGAACGCTTTATTAATAATCTATTGAGAGAAAACCAGAGGCAAACAACAATAAAAGACTTTTTTAATTGATGCCGATACAGTTGGCCTACATGTAAGTTTTTGTTGTACTGTACTACGTTTCATTATACTGTATGTAGTGTACTAGCAAGTGAATAAACAACTTTCCAAAGTTCTACTTGGTTCTTTCGTTCAGTTATCAGTAGGTTAATGTTATCAGGCTAGCTATGTCCTAAAGTGATCACAATAAGCGGCATGCACTGTATATTCAATCACTTACTGCTACAGTCTGTTTCTTGATGTATATAATACATTTAATATTTATAAATAAATTTACCTCAAGATATACCTTTTTTTTTTCCTTATTAGGAACATGTTTCGGGTACCATCTTGTACCCATCCTCAGCCTTCCGGTTTTTGTGTCTGGTGAAGTACATATGTGTTGGTTGACTACTATTATTGTGGCTTCCTGTTGGATTCTGGTAAACAAAAAACTAACACATACACCACAATCACACACAATAAAACCAATTTGAAGTACCAGAAGCCAACAGGAAGCCACAATAATAATAGTCAACCAACACATATGTACTTCACCAGACACAAAAACTGGAAGGCTGAGGATGGGTACAAGATGGTACCCGAAACATGTTCCTAATAAGGGGAAAAAAAAGGTATATCTTGAGGTAAATTTATTTATAAATATTAAATGTAATATATATATATATATATATATTGCAACGGTACAACCATTAACGGTACTGTGTATTGCAAAAATAAACGAAATAAATAAATATGAATTAATAAACATGATTCAGATTGCATAAGCTGTATCATAGTTAAAAATAGGGAGCGCAGAATTCATGCATGAACACGCATTCCCGACGCACCTGTCGCTAGCATTGTGTACACGCATATTTTGTTTGTGTGTGTGAAGCCTGTCTGTTCCTGAAATGTAACCAACCCTTTTCAAGTAGAATAGTTTTTTTTTATTTTAATTATAAGAAAAATATGTACGATATGGTCAAACAAAAGACACCAAAGTGTACAGAAATTAAAGGTGAATAAAGGGTTAAAAGACCATGCCGATGTGATGAAAAGTGCAATTACTATAAGTAAAAAGTGAATAGATCTTTGTGTAATTACAATAAAGAAGTGTAATTTACATATAGTAAACATATAAAAATTAGTGATCGATTGAGCATCGAGTTATGTGAAACAAACTTCGTAATTCGCGAAAATAATGAATTGAACCAGAGTGGGGGAAGTGACGCTTTGACAAAATCTGACAAGTTAAAAATTGTTCAGACATGAGTTTTTGCACGACCTGACTATAAGTACCAGGTCGCGCTAATAAAGCTTCTTCTTCTCGATTCAACCATTGCCACAGGAGGCTATGTCAGTCAACGACGCTATTTTAAATTTATCGTAAGATTCACAGGACAAACTGAAGTCCAACCAGAGCAGCAGAGCACATACAAGGAGGTCTATGGACACACCCGCAGCATATGATGTGAGGCGTGATGACTCGTAAACCGTACATGCAGTAGAATCCGTCCAGAGGACCAAGAGGACACGGAGGACACAGACTGAGGACCAAAGGAGGACATACGGATGATTAACCACATCAAACGAGGTGATGAAAAACCAATGTAATTACAGACATTTGAAAGACCCTAATTAAAGTTAGAATGGAAGACATTCAACCTGTATTAAAATAACTAATTTTACATAAATGTAAAATCAGATACATTTTTTTCCAGTCTCCAGATCGCTATTATGATTAACTTAAGAATTTTTTACCTTGTATAATCCACTATGCGATTTAAGTTTTTTACATACAACATGTTTCAGGGACTAAATCCCCATCTTCAGGTACAGTAAAAAATTTATTATTTCCCTAATACATAGGGGTCGTCGTGATTTATTCAGTGATTTTTGTGCGTGTGTTTTTATGTATAAACATTTTAATCATTTCGACGACTCCTATGTATTAGGGAAATAATAAATTTTTTACTGTACCTGAAGATGGGGATTTAGTCCCTGAAACATGTTGTATGTAAAAAACTGAGATCGCATAGTGGATTATACAAGGTAAAAAATTCTTAAGTTAGTAAAATCAGAGTAAAATTTAGAATAATATCTCTTGTATAAAATTTAGTAATTGAGAGTAACATAAAGAGAAGTATTTGATTTTTGAGTTAACGTAATGAATAAAGTCTTTGTTGATAAAGGAGAATGCATATGCAGTAGAAAGTTTTAAAACTAATTAATATTAAAGAAATTGGAATACAAGTAACTTCATTATTAAAGTAAATTAATCAGAAATTGCAAAAAGATAATCACACAATGAGTAAGCTGAGAGCAAAATAAATATTTAATTAATTAAAATTAGATAGTAAGATTTATGTATAACCTGTGTATATAAATTGTTATCTATAAGTTGTGTACGAAGAAGTCGTACAAATGATATAATAACGAATAGTACAGTAGTAGTAGTAGTATGAGTAGTATAGTAGTAGTAGTATTTCTATATGTGAAATGAAAAATTTTGTTTAATAAAAAAGTAAATAATGGAACAATTTCAAACTTAAATAATGTATCATCTTTTTATTACGATTACATCCATGAATTCAATTCATATATAATTCGTTATGTCATATAAATTGGCCCTGAACGTGGGGCTACACAAATTAAATTATATATCAATGTTTGTGTTGTTATAATATATTCAATTTGCATTAATAATAATTACTATGAAAGTTAATCAAACAGTATAACGGTTGTTTGACTTTAACACAGTTCATAATACAATTCAGAAATATACATCCATAGGACATGTTCTAAACAAATTTTAATCCTTGGATTTCGTTGTCCATGACGTGTCTGTTACTTAACTAAATATCACTATAATATTGACGACTCAGAACACTAAGGTTTTTATAAGTAAAAACGTAAAGTTTTACCTTACAGCCTAAACCGGCTTTCACCTATCTAAGGTGAAAGCCGGTTTAGGCTGTAAGGTAAAACTTTACGTTTTTACTTATAAAAAATTTAGTGTTCCGAGTCGTCAATATTATAGTGATATTTATTTAAATTTTAATCATTATAAATATGAACATACTATTTATATGTATGCTTTTGTATCAACCAATATATATTCAATCTGTATTAATCATAACTACTAATATTATCCACAATGAAAATCAATCAAGCATTTTAACACAGTTAATAATATAGATCACAAATGTATGTCCACAGGACTTGTTCTAACAATTTTTTAATCATCATAGAAATGAAATAATGTTTATATGTGTATGGTCTCTTTTTATGCTTGAAAACCGGTGGAGTGTTGTTGTAGAAGTTTAATAAATGGAATGGTCCTGTGCCTTTGAAGAATGGTGATACCATTAGAACCTGTGAGGAAGAGTGTGGTGATGTGCTGGCGAATTCCGAACTGCTGCTTTTCTAAGGAGGTGTCCTTTAGGTGTTATTGAGCATCTCTAGGCCTGACGGCGACGGGGGAGCATTGTGGAATACCGCTCTGCCGATGGTGACGGATGTCATTGTCATCATCTCGGCATTCCCTCTCTCTCGGCTGGTCGAGGACCCTGAGACACTTTATGGAATTACGAACTCATAGTAGTAGAAGAAATTATCTGCCCCGCCATCAGACCTCGAAATGTACAGTGAAAAGGATGAAGATCAAATGAGAAAGATCCAGGGGTTTTGCTAACCCACGATGCTGCAGAAAATACTTGTTGCAATTTGTTGAAAAGCTGGATCCAGTGACCAGCTGAGTTTAACTAGCTTCCTTTATCGCATCTCCATAGCACGGCAACCTTTATATAGTCGGCCCCTTCTCCCACGCCCACTGTGGCGGCATTTCAAATTTAAATCATGCCGGGAAAATTCCAAGTCCCGGCACAATAAGTAATAAGTAATTAAAAAATTGTAAATAAGTTGTAATACTAAATATACTTGTAGAGGACTGTCATAAATCAGCATGCTGCTTAGTACAATAAAAATATTTCTATCAATAAAGCAGAAAAAAAAAAACAGTAATTAACAACAAAATATTAGAGCATCTTTTGTTTTCAATATCTGGAATGTTACATTTCATATCAATTTTTTGACAATATTGAAAAACTTAAAGAAGTTTCAAATGATTTGTAGAATTATTAAAAGATTATTATGAAGCAAAACATGGATGAAATTTTATAAAGTCATGATGACCAACACTCTTATATGGTTTAGACGTATGGGTATTGACTGAGAAGATTAAAAATTATATACAAGCTATGGACATGAGACTTCTAAGATATGCAAAAGTGTGTGGGAGGACAGACAGGCTTCAAAATCATGTTATAGGTACAGAATTGGGTACCTATTGCTTGAAGAGAAAAGGGATGGAGGAGGCCTCACAAGAGATGATTTGTAGAATGAGATTTGAATAGGTGACAACACTTAATCCCAGAGAGAAGAAGAAGAAGAAGAAGAAGAAGAAGAAGAAGAAGAAGAAGAAGAAGAAGAAGATATGTATATACAACAAACATGATAACAAAATTCAAATTTTGCTTTAATTTTAATGAGAGTGTACATTATATCATGTGTTAAAAAATTTGTGAAAAATTGCAAGAATTAACATAGCCAGAATTGTTTATGAAGGACATTATTTAAAATTTATATCGTTAATTAAATATATTAATTTGTTTCTAAGTAGATATTATTTTGTTTGAGAAATAAGTAAGTAATAATAAAAACTTATTATTATTCTCAGTGGGTAGAGCTAACAGATGGTAGTGAACACAAGAAGAAACACAGTGTATTCAGATTCTTAGGATAGTCAAGTTCGCATTCCTCATGATCGACTTTGACCAGTAAACAGATAATTAAAAAAAAAAACAATAGAACAGAGGAGGGAAAATAAAGATGTATATAACAAATCTCTGAAAACTTATAAGGCAAAGAAAAGAAAAATAGATTTTTGAGTACCACAATGAGCAAAAGTATGTGTAAAAATATATTGCTGACTGACAAACAAAAATATCACCAAATGCATTTCTTTAAAATAATGTGATATTCTCTTATTATGTTCTTGTTGAAATCCTTGAATAGGGTAGCTGTTTGTCTTGAAATATTCAGTACTGATATCTTAATTTCATTATATTTAAGAAAGTGAATTTTAATTTACTTTTTATGATACCTTAATTTTCTTAATAAATTCTGATGCTTCTGAGAATTTTATACCTAAGCTGTCCATATTATGAATATCAATCAAGAATCCATACTGTCTCCTTTTGAACTAAGGCTGGGGCTCCAGGAGTTGTACTTTTACAGCTTGTATACGCAGTAACGCTGCAATTTATGCCAAGAAAATAGACTCAATGTTGGTAAATAGAAGTGGCTCCATGCACTGTACGTTACACCAGCAGTAAGAATCATGGCACAACTACCAAGGCCATACTGCCATAGTATAGAACATATTCCATTTTTCTGCAACAGTTTGCCACTGGTACTTAGCTCCATGCGCTGTAGTTTACTGCCACTACACTCGTCTTTCCAATCCGGTATTAAGTTATTTCCAGTTGCAGTTTTATGATTTGTTTCTTTTGTTTCTTCCACTTTGTTTGATCTACCAGTAGTACCATAATTTTTGAAATGAAATTAGATAGTGATCAAATCATTGTAGTCCTAGAGAAATATCCAGAATTATGGTCTAGGCATATTGTCAACCAATTAAGTGTTTCTTAAATAATTTTTTTATTAACTATAATTATTAAACAATTAATTAAACGATTAATAATTAAATTGAAACCATAATTAAAATATTTATTAGCACTATTTCCTTAAATATTTAATTTTTATACACTCATCTACACAATGTGCAATGCGATTACTGCTTATGGAGCCAAGCACCTGGGAATTGTAGCGGCAAATTACCGCTTCCAAGCACTGTAATAATACAGCGTGTGGAGGCACATCTTTCTTACAGCAAAATCTAGCCGTAAAGTGTCACTTGTACATGCCTTAATTTACAGCTTGTGGACCCCCGGCCTAAACTAACACGTGAGTTTGGGTTTATGATCTTCAGAGAGGAAACCATTCAATATTTTGCAGAAGACAATACAAACTCTTCTAAATTCCAAAGAATTATTCAACCCAAGGGACACTACTTGACTTATTAACAAATTTCTGACTGCTATATTATAGAATGTTTTACTTTTTAACCGCAACAAAATTATGCTTAAAAGTATCTGTAATTGCAAATTACAAAAGTTAAAATTTATCTGCTGATGAAAAGTGTTTAGCTTATACAACATGATTAACATTCAACTCTGTGTTTCACAGGCTGTATGTGAAACTAATTTTTTATACAGAAATATAATCCGCCTTATACTACATACACTAAATGATGGTATGCCCTAAAGTTTTTAAAGAAAGGTTATTCCATTCTGAGTGCGAGAAGAAAGTGGTGGGGAGCAATTGTATGAGTATACTTCCATTATTTAGTAATGGACAGTATTTGCATTAAACCTCCCTCTAATAACTGGTCTACTGATATAATTTTACCTAATCCATGACACACATAAGCTTTAAATACTCTGAGTAAAATTAAATTCTAGTATTTATTTTCAACTTACCAATAATTATTAACCTTAAATAAATACCTTATAATCATACATTAAAATGTATGAATCCTTGATTTGTGCCACTGACTCGCAGCTTGATGTCTATTCATAGTTTAGAATCTTATGGCAGTAGATCCCACTGTTTACCATACACATTTTTAGTATAATTAAACAATTGACTTGAAATGACAAATAATTTTGGTCCAGACTACATGAAATCTTGATATCCATTTTCTTTTAATAGTCCCTGTCCATGAATTTGGTGAATGAGATTATCTGCTTTCTTGACAATATCTGTGAAAAACTGTGAGGGTAATGTTAAATTACCCCAACTTAACTGTTCAATCCATCCATTGCTTGATTTTTTTTCTGTTTCCTTGAGATCACTGTCAGTTTCTGCCTTAACTAAGTACCCTGCAAAATATTACAAAGTTGCATGAGTGCTCAAATTCTCATTGTAATCAACATCTTCTTCATTGTATTTCAGGGTTCTCTTCCTCCACACTTAAAGGAAGTTCCTGTTATAAACGGTAGCTTTTTCACAATCATCTTCAGAAAAGGTTGACCCAAAGGGACCGGAATGTTTGACCGGAATTCTAAAAGAAGCAATTTCAATCATTTCTTAAATTCTGTCAGAAGGGTTTAGTGATTATCAATGCCATGAATTCTTGAAAATCTGGTTCCTAAAGCGTCTTGGATAAGCTTCCTTGTCATGATTTATTTAAATTTGATTTATAATTCATCGTAACAATTAAAATCAATGTATAAATTTATTAAAGAATGAATTGAAATTAAAAAGGTGATTTTGGAAAGGAAGAAACTTTCTCTTCTTCATTATTCCCTATTTTAAATAGTTTCCTCCATTTTATTTAAAAGTCTATCTGGTCCACCATATATACTCCAAATGCAAATTTCCAATTTTTTCCATCATATAACTTACAAGAAACACCTATAAATTTATCAGCATGTTCGAAAAATTCACTAATTTGTTCAGATTCTGGGAGCCTCAGTTTCAACAGACTTGCTGTATGGTGTGAAAAGAACTGGTAAGCTAACCATATTAATCTGCCTTAAATCTCCTTAAACTGCAATATCACATTTTTGGCACTACCTTCAGTTCCTCTTCTTCTATAATTTCCTCTATTTGATTTTTTGTTATAAGGATACCTTATGATATATTTATACCATCATCTGGCAAGTGGTTACAAAGAAGTTTAATTAAATGTGGCAAATCATCAAAAACCCAGGCTATTTTACTACTGCTGGAAACACTGGAATAAGTTTCTTCTGTTGAAATTCCTTAGGATCACCAGAAACTTTGATTTCCACCACCCATATTACTGACAATTGAAACAACACGAAAACTCTAGTCTGATAATTTAGAAACAATTTGGAAAAGACTATATTTGGTCATAATTTTTTACAAAATTGTAATACACGCTCTGCTTACACATTTTTTTTCAGCCCTCACACCATTACAACTTGCACTTTAGAGTGCAGTCAATTTAATTTGTCATCCCTTTGATCACAAGATAGTGTACTGTCCACATTCACATCATTAAAACAAAGTACTGTTAGTTTTTACAAAAGCATCATTCTTCTTCCTTGGGCACTCATCATTTAACTTACATTTTCTTGGAGTCCAGTAGAGCAGTCAAAATTAATAGTCCACTTGAAAAGTGTCGAAATTCCTAGAAGAGAGAGTTTAACTTTTCCTCTAAGATAGCTGTAAGTTCAGTGAGGCAGCAAACATAAAGATAATGCTGCTTCAATATATTTATTTCCCCATCTAGATTTCTTCTGGTTTCCTAACAACATGTTTATTTGCCCCGGTGTAAATATGTCAGAGACAATCTCTTTTACTTTTTTATTTCTAGGTTTTGACAGTGTCATCATTTGAGATTTTATACAATCTATTCTATTCTTTAAAATTTTCACATTTGTTTGTAACTGTATTCTCTTTTGCAACTGTTTTTGCTAAGTTACTAATTTGTAGTTTATATGCGACCCAGTCTTTTTTTAACATTTCATTTCCCGAAGCCGATGTTTTATTAAGAACTCCTGTTGACCTAGATCACATCCGTTATCTATACCCCTGTCTTCATCTCGTGATTCGCTACATAGAATTTCTGGTTCTGTTTCCTGCTGGGAATTTGTAAGACAAAGAATGTGAAAAGCAATTTTTAAACTTTTCTTTTGGGTTTCCCAATTAATTTGAATTGTAAATCCCTTTCAAAGCTTTCTGGAACTTTGTTAGGATTAAACAAACACTTAATCTACTTATATAGAATTATATAAGATATTTAAACCATTTTTATCCATTGCCTTTACAAAATTCTTTATCAAACCCCTAATTTGATATGTAAAGGAGGCAGTATAATTTCGTTTCTGTCAACGAGAGGATCATTTATAACATTTTTTCTTCAGGGCATAGTCTTTTCTTTGGCCATACTTTTATTTTGTAATGAGACTTCATAACATAGCTATCCCATTCACATAAAAAATGGGAATATTTTGTGTACCCCAACTGAATGCCCAGAAATAAAGCTGCCACTTTCAAATCCCTACAGATTGCCATTTATGTTCCTCATACTTGATAGCATCCAAAAGTAATTTCATATTGTCATATGTTTCCTTCATATCCACAGCATGGCACAAAGGAATAGAGGGTAGAGTGTTGCCATTTTAAAGCAAAACAGCTTCACCACATGCATAGCAAAAGTTGTCAGCACTATTAACGCATTTGCAAGGCATTTCACAATTTCTTGACACGGTATAAGGAAAAAAAGAAAATATCACTAACACTCATTAACTTTACAATGCAGTAAGATGAAAACTAACCTCAAATGAGGTTACAGTGGTCTCAGACAGAATTGCCAATCGCAAAAAATGAAATTTCCCAATTAAAAAAAAATTCCCATAACTATTCTTAAACTGTTGGATCTTGAAAATAAGAGCTAACTAACCATTTTAAAGGTTAAATTAGTTTTTTATAACCTAAATGGAATTTAAAATTGCTACTTTTAAGGAGGAAACATTTGTGCTGTTGAACAGTGTAATCTGTCTTCTGTCATGGTGTTTCTGAGGAATGTCTTAATTCTTTTGACAGTAGAAAAACATAGCTCGGCCTCTGAAGTTGTCATTGGAATTGTAATGATTATTTTTAAAAGTTTCATAGTTTCACTTACAGTGTTCTCCAGGTTGTTTTCCATAAAAAACTCTATTAGGTAATGTAACAGCATCATTAACTGATGCAAATTCATTAGTACTGTAGATTGTTGTTAGTTCATAGCGAAGTTGCTTTGCGTTTAAACAAGTGTACATGTTGCAAACCCTTTTCAGAATTTCATCAGGAAAATATTTTTGATAATGGGAAAACCATTCACTTAAAAACAAAGAAGATACTTCAAGGTGCCAAGTGAAAGCAAACCTTTCTTTAGCCTGACATATTATTGTGTCACACACTTCCTTTGCTTCTGTCTTCAGCTCTGTAATATCAGATCTTTTCCTTTTGTTGGTGACAGTACTTGATAATCCAACAATTCCATAAATATTTTCATCAATCTTGCTCCTGATATTAGTTATCGTTTCTTCAAAATTTGTGACATACTTTACAGCACTAATATGGTCAATATCTTTTCGTTGAAAATGGCCAAATAAAATGTCAACATGAGGCATGATTTCATGAAAAAGAGAAAGCCAGAATACAAAATCCTTACTTGTTAATGTTTTTACATAGCCGTTTGCTTGAGCGATCGCGTCTGCGTTTTTCACTTCCTCTCCTTTAAGAATCAGTTCCATACATTCTATTATTTGTTTTCTGTAGAGAAATACAGTATTAACACTACATGGCTAGAATTACGGTATTACATTCTACGTGATAAAATGATTATTTGCATTAATAATACTATACTATTGTAACTAAATTACACTGAAAAATTTGTACAATTTTAATATTATATTATATCAGCACAATAACACAGGTTTCTATTTTAATTCACAGGCCAACGATAAAAAACTTGCTTAATGATTTTGCTTGATTCTTATGTTTTTGGGTGTGCTGAGTCCGAAAATAATAATAAAAAAGTCGTATCATCTACCATTTTTTCACAATTGAATATTCAAAACATAAGAAATGCATTTTTTAATCTAATATTTGTGCATTTGATATAGTACAACATACAGTAAATCCAAATAAAATTAGGTTGGCAGTGGTGGCAAATGGCACCTTGAATACTAGTCTTTGTTTTGCCGCCTTGTTCTTCTTATTCGCTGACAGCTGTTTGTTTTCTTTCAGTCAACATAACCTCACTTTTCAGCTTTTTGCCCATGTGCTCTAAGTATGGCTAATCGTGGTTGTAAGAACTTTCCTAACAGTTTTTGTTACATATGTGGTGAGTTTGTGATTAAAAAACATCAAAGAAACATTACAGAGTTTGTTAAAAAAGTGTACTTTTCATATTTTAAAATTAAACTTGGTGATCAAGAAAAATCTTTGGCTCCACACAAGGTATGCTATGTTTGTGTTGAAGACCTTAGAAAATGCATGCTCCTTGGCCAACAAACTGGATTTACTAAATTTCTATGTTTTATATGTGAGTGGGACAGTAGAGCAAGGGATCAACACTGGTCCAGAAAAAAATTGGCTTGCAAGAAAAACCTTAAGACCTGGAGAGAAGAACATTTTGCGTAAAAGTTTAATAGATCCAAAAAAAATTCTTCTCCACCTCTTCACATCAAATTAGGTTTGATGAAACAGTTTGTAAAAGCCTTGCCTAAAGATGGTGAATGTTTTAAGTATTTATGTGAAAAGTTTCCTCATTTATCAGAAGCCAAACTGAAAGAAGGGGTTTTCGTTAGGCCTGACATTCGTAAAATGATGTTCGATTCCAACTTTGAAAATAAAATGACTACAAAGGAGAAGGAGGCTTGGACCTCATTTAAGCAAGTTGTGACCATGTTTTTGGGCAATGTAAAAGACCCAAACTGTAAGCTTATCGTACCTAATATGATAGACAAATTCAAAAAGCTGGGATGTTTGATGAGCCTAAAAGTCCACTTCTTACACAGCCATCTTGACTTTTTCCCCGACAACTTGGGTGATGTGAGTGAAGAGCAGGGGGAGCGGTTTCACCAGGACATCAAAGGATGGAGAAACGTTACCAGGGACGGTGGAATGTCAATATGATGGGTGATTACTGCTGGTCACTTCACCGAGAACAACAAAATGCATCACATCGGAGAAAAGGCTACATAAGAAGCTTCAAAGAGAAGAGAGAAAGGAAATACAAAAAAATAAACACTTCAAATATATGTATTTAAGTGGTAGCCTATATGGAGTGTTAAGTTAAATAAAATCTGTAATTAAACAAAAGTATCAGTTAAGTTTCTTTATTTTTTTTATATATTTGCTCCCTTTTTTAATATAATTACGGCCATATTATGAGAGAACTGTGGGTGATACAAAAAAACTGATGCCAGATACGGTTTCAGCACCCAAAAATACATAATATCCAGCTGTATTTGTTTAAAAAGTTTTGACAACAAATTTTTTTGTTGGCCTGTGATTATTAACTTCTGATGATGTAGATAGTTTCTGTAAAATGTTCATAAAGCATGTAACCAAATAAAATTTACTTGCTGAAGAAATCTACTGTTGTGCTGATATAGTATAAACCTTAATTATTGCAAGAGACTTGAAAGTTCTTGAAGGATTACCATAAACAAAAAGAAGCATAAATTTTTACATTGTACTATTGCATATAACCCTTATTTTTAAGAAGCTGTATGTGGTCTGGAAAGTCAAAGAAGAATGGTTCACCGTACCTAATACCACCTCACTGATAATTCATAGATTTGTTAAAGCTAATTGCTTACACGTTATTAACAAAGATATTATATTGTTACAATATATTTAAATTTGTGGTAACTTTGTGCTTGATAAGCAAAACCGAAAAACACAGAACACAGCCAATATTTGCAGAAATGCTACATTTTTAAAATACAGATTATCACCTCTGAATTTCCATAAAATATAATAAATCTGGTACCCAGTGTATTACTGTCTAATCTGTGATTGGTTCCTGTCTGATGTACATTGAAACTGTAACTAATAAGACTGTGGTAAGTCAGAAGTGACACTTGACCAAACAGTGGAGGCAGCATTCCTAAAGATTGGTAGGTTTTAGACTTTTCTAGTGGAAGTTCTTCAATCAGTTTTATACAACATTAAGCTAGGAAAAGTCTAAACAAAGTGTGAAATCATAATATTCTTTTTATGTTTATGTCTTTTAATTAATTTGTCAATGTGCATTGCTAATTTTGGACTCCACTAATTAGTCGCTCACTCACTCCAAAAAGACTAAAGTAATTACTATAGAGTAGACCGCATCTTGTAAGCAAATGTTGAATTAACTTACAATTATTAAGACAATAAATGGATTTCCAGTGCACAATATATTAATTTTAATCGTTCAACATAATGACTGTCACTCACTGGCCTTACCTTTGTACCTTGACCATAGGTACCCTCATACAGAATTTCATTTAGTTAACAAAATTGGAGGTTTTAAGTATAGTAATCACTCATTACCTAACAATATATCTATAGATAGATACAATTATTGGTTATTATAAATAATATTTAGACCTATATTAAAAGGATAATAAAAAGACGTACTTTTTTACTGAGGGGTTACTGAGACATACATTTTGGAGGGGTTTGAAACCCCAAAACGTACTTTGCTATGCCCCCGTCTTTGATGTCTTGGGTAGGACACAATAAATTTAATATAAAAAAAATTGGTGATACATAGTAACAAGTAAGCCATACAAACAAGAGAAAAATTACATACCACTTTAAATATATACATGGTCATACTAATATTAAACGTGCGTGCCTGTAACAATTAGGTATCTGTTCATACAGTTTTAAAGATTACAAAACTACTTTGTTCTAATAACCTATCTTACCATACGGCAGCAAAATAAAGCACTACTGTTCTGTCCTTATTGCCTTCTATTATCTGCATCAATCGCGAAAGCAAACGAACTTCTTCTAAAACTTCCGCCATTTTCTACCAACTTAATACAACCAAGTATTAGTTCTACCGTTAGGAAGTGAAACTGAATGTTTTGAATTATTTGGCATTCGGTAGTTACAGTGTTGTCAAAGTCGGCGAAATGTTCAAACAGAAAATCCTGAAAGATTATAAGAAAAAATTCGTATATTTCCCAGTGGCGGCTGGTGTTATGGTTGCAGCGTTACACAACTACCAATAACTAAACTATAAAATAATATACGAAATTATTAAGCAGTTAAAAATGTCATTAATTTCAACGGAAAACATATTAGATTCTATGCGGCAATGTTCACGTAGGCCTACATTAAAATGTGGCGCGCAAGCTTGTGGTTGTAGCCCGCTTGCAACTTGAAGAGTAAATGGCAGAGGATATTACACAATATTAAACAATGACGTTGTATCAGGTTTAATGTTTACGTTGGTTCAAAGTAAACGTGTACTCGCTTTTGAGGTTATAAAATTATAGTTTGTGAGTTTATAAAATTATAAAATTTTGTATAACTGTGATTGTGATAATTACGTGTCAATGAACTGTTATTAATTAACTGTGTGTTAAGTATTTTTGAAGTGAAACTTCTTTTGGCACGGTAGGATAAATTTTCGTTACGCGTTACGCGTTACGCGTTATGCGTTATATGCATGAAACTTCTTTGGGCACGGCAGGAAAAATGTTCGTTACGCGTTATGCGTTATATGCATGCATGTGTGTGTATATGTGTTTAGTAGTAGGCCTATACCAAAATGAGGAAATGTACAGTTATATATAATTATTGTTACGAATATTTTAAGTTACCGATATGTAAAAAATAATCTACCTAGTCCTACATAATTTAATGACATATATGTTAAAAATTGTTTATGAATACGATCGACGTCATTCTCAATCATTATTATACGTTGCTTTATCACGTGTGACGAGTATTGAAGGATTACATATTACGACACAGAACAACGAGAAGATATTCTACCATGGCCGAAGACGATCAGCATCAACAATTGATTTGCAAGAGGAATTTAAACGACTTTCACTAAACAAACTAGAAACTATAAATGAAAATTTAGTTAATTTCATCAATAACAGAAAAGGTTTGTCAATATTCACTTTTAATTGCCAGAGTCTTAGAGCTCATGCTGTTGATCTAAAAGGTGTGAAAAATTCAAATATCAGTTTTATCAGAAACTTGGCTAGCCAATGAAGATGACGTATCTGTTCTTAATTTCAACTGCATTGTGAAATATAAACGACGAAATATTAGAGCGGGAGGTGTCGGGATATTTCAGAATTATGACGATATTATTAACATTATAACTCCATCAATGGATTTTTCCATTACTCAATCTGATGTCTATGATTCAATGGCATCTACGGTTGGCGATTTGTGTATGGCTGAATGTAAAATGGAAAATGGGCAAACAGTTGTGATTGTGGCAGTGTATATTTCTCCTAATAAAACATTAGATGATATTATTGATTTTCTCCATTGTTCATTATTATCGTATACATCACAAGGTGCCGCCATACTTCGTAAAGATTATCATAAAATACCTACGATTTTAAGTGGAGATTTCAATGTCAATTTTGCATTAGACAAATCTATAAAACTGGTTGAATTTTTAAAAGAATTAAACCTGTCTATACAAAATGATAAAAAAATATCTACGACAAAATCGAATACGACAATTGATGCAGTATTCACAAGGTTTCTGGATAATATTGAATGTAAAACATACATTTCTTATTTTAGTTACCATAAACCTTTGGTTACAAAAGTGTATGATGAAATATCACTAAATATTAACGAAATAGATTAATAATAATAATAATTTCTGTAAATGTATATAATACAAATATTTTTAATTTACTAAAAATGAAAATTTTTCTTATACTGATACCTCTCCCATCCTATTAAATTTTAAGTATACAGTTAAAAATAATAATAATAATAATGGATAAACAAAAAATAATGGATATAACCCAAAGAAGTTTCACTTCTTCCGCGTGTATACACTTACTGATACACGCACCCAAACTTTTTGAAGTGAAATTTCTTTTGGCACAGTAGGAAAAATTTTCGTTACGCGTTATGTGTTATATGCATGCATGTGTGTGTATATGTGTTTAGTAGTATACCAAAATGAGGAAATGTACAGTTATATATAATTATTTTTACGAATATTTTAAGTTAACGATATGTAAAAAATAATCTACCTAGTCCTACATAATTTTATTTGTTAAGAGCTGCTGTGTGCTTTTGTGCTTGTGCTTTTTGGAGTTAGTGATTCTATGTGCTTTTAAAAGTGTTTTTTTTTAATTTTAAAATGAATAGCGTTAAGAACCTTTTAGAAATTCCATTTCTGCAAAGACCAGTGGAGGAAAAAATTTAAATTAAAAGACTAGGACGACCAATGCCTCCCTTAACAATAAATCAAATTGTAAAGTCAGGCGGTCGACAATTTAATTGAGCATTTAAAATAGAATATTACAAAAATACTGACTGGTTATGTGGTTGTGACGAACAAAATTCTTTATTTTGTTTCCCGTGTTTATTGTTTGGAGGAGAGGACCCCTGGACAAAATTCGGAATGAAAGATATTAATCATGGAATGAAAAAATAAGAAAACATCAGGCATCAAGTGTACATATAAAGAATGCTTTACAGTTTGCTCTTTTTGACACAGTTAATATAGCACAGCAGCTGGACAGTGAATATAGACGAAACATTGTTTTACACAACAAAAGAGTACGAAATAATCGGTATGTCTTAAATATAATAATAAACTGTATCCGCTTCTGTGGAGCTTTTGAATTAGCTTTGCGATGAGACTGAATCTTCATCAAATCCTGGTGTATTTCGAGGATTAATTGATTTCAGTTCTGAGCTTGACACAACAATAAAAAATCATTTAGAGAAAGCAACTGTATTTAAGGGTACCTCAAAAACAATTCAAAATGAACTTTTAAATGTAATGTTAGAAATATGCCATGAAAAAATAACGAGTGAGATAAAAGAAGTGGATTATTTGGTTGTAATTGCTGATGAGACCAACAATGTTGCTAATGTTTTTCAAATGGTCATAGTGTATCGGTACATAATAAAAGGTAAACCGGTTGAAAGATTCTGGGGTTTCATTGCTCCACCTAAACATGATCCGACACAACTTTCTTGGAACTTCCCACAAATTAATTACACAAACATATGACGGAGCGTCAGTAATGTCTGGGTCCTCTGGGGGTGTACAAACTGTTGTAAAACATACCTATCCAAATGCAGAATATGTGCATTGCCATGTACTTCGTTTGAATTTAATTAATGCTGCTTGAACAAACAGAAGTGTTCGTTGTCGTTTTTTCAATTTTACAAGGGAATTTTTCATTTTTCTCTACCAGTCCTCAGCGTACAAAAATGTTGGATGAAATAGTAAAAAGAAGATTACCTCGATCAGTTCCCACCAGGTGGAACTTTCAGTCACGTAGTGTTAATACTGTATTTCTCTACAGAAAACAAATAATAGAATGTATGGAACTGATTCTTAAAGGAGAGGAAGTGAAAAACGCAGACGCGATCGCTCAAGCAAACGGCTATGTAAAAACATTAACAAGTAAGGATTTTGTATTCTGGCTTTCTCTTTTTCATGAAATCATGCCTCATGTTGACATTTTATTTGGCCATTTTCAACGAAAAGATATTGACCATATTAGTGCTGTAAAGTATGTCACAAATTTTGAAGAAACGATAACTAATATCAGGAGCAAGATTGATGAAAATATTTATGGAATTGTTGGATTATCAAGTACTGTCACCAACAAAAGGAAAAGATCTGATATTACAGAGCTGAAGACAGAAGCAAAGGAAGTGTGTGACACAATAATATGTCAGGCTAAAGAAAGGTTTGCTTTCACTTGGCACCTTGAAGTATCTTCTTTGTTTTTAAGTGAATGGTTTTCCCATTATCAAAAATATTTTCCTGATGAAATTCTGAAAAGGGTTTGCAACATGTACACTTGTTTAAACGCAAAGCAACTTCGCTATGAACTAACAACAATCTACAGTACTAATGAATTTGCATCAGTTAATGATGCTGTTACATTACCTAATAGAGTTTTTTATGGAAAACAACCTGGAGAACACTGTAAGTGAAACTATGAAACTTTTAAAAATAATCATTACAATTCCAATGACAACTTCAGAGGCCGAGCTATGTTTTTCTACTGTCAAAAGAATTAAGACATTCCTCAGAAACACCATGACAGAAGACAGATTACACTGTTCAACAGCACAAATGTTTCCTCCTTAAAAGTAGCAATTTTAAATTCCATTTAGGTTATAAAAAACTAATTTAACCTTTAAAATGGTTAGTTAGCTCTTATTTTCAAGATCCAACAGTTTAAGAATAGTTATGGGAATTTTTTTTTAATTGGGAAATTTCATTTTTTGCGATTGGCAATTCTGTCTGAGACCACTGTAACCTCATTTGAGGTTAGTTTTCATCTTACTGCATTGTAAAGTTAATGAGTGTTAGTGATATTTTCTTTTTTTCCTTATACCGTGTCAAGAAATTGTGAAATGCCTTGCAAATGCGTTAATAGTGCTGACAACTTTTGCTATGCATGTGGTGAAGCTGTTTTGCTTTAAAATGGCAACACTCTACCCTCTATTCCTTTGTGCCATGCTGTGGATATGAAGGAAACATATGACAATATGAAATTACTTTTGGATGCTATCAAGTATGAGGAACATAAATGGCAATCTGTAGGGATTTGAAAGTGGCAGCTTTATTTCTGGGCATTCAGTTGGGGTACACAAAATATTCCCATTTTTTATGTGAATGGGATAGCCATGATATGAAGTCTCGCTAATAAATAAAAGTATGGCCAAAAAGATGACTATGCCCTGAAGAAAATATGTTATAAATTTTCCTCTCGTTGACAGAAGCAAAATTATACTGCTTCCTTTACATATCAAATTAGGGATAAAGAATTTTGTAAAGGCAATGGATAAAAATGGTTTAAAAATCTTCGAGGAAAATTTCCTCAACTAAGTGATGCCAAAGTCAAAGAAGGCATCTTTGTTGGGCCTCAAAGCTGATGAAAAATGAAAACTTCAAAAATGTAATAAACATCAATGAGAAAGCAGCTTGGGAAGCATTTGAAAAAGTAGTTAAGGGGTTTTTAGGTAAGAAAAGAGTGAAAACTATGTTCAAAATATAAATGGGCTTTTGGAAAAGTACTATAAGTTAAGTTAGGATGCACTATGTCTTTAAAAATTAATTTCCTCCACTCGTATTTGTATTTCTTCCCTGGAGACATAAGTGACGAACATGGTGAAAGATTTCACCAAGAGATAGCCGCTATGGAGAAGAGGTATCAGGGCATATGGGAAGTGTCCATGCTTACAGATTACTGCTGAACATTAGCAAGGGATGTACCAGACCAAGAACACAAGCGGAAAGCTAAAAGGAAGAGTTCGGAAAAGTAAAAACAATCAAGAAAAACAGTAATAATAAACGATTTTAATAAGAATATTAACTTTTAAAGAATTAATTTTCTTTCCTTTAACACTATAAACATTTTATAAACTTTTTTTGTGGAAATTCATTTTTTATATTGTATAAACTGAAATGTTTAAATGTAATTTCTTGTTCTGGAGACTGTAATTTCGTATATACTAAGAACAGTATGTCAATAAAACAGGAGCTAAAAAAAGTTTTTGCCAGTTATATTATTTTTTCTCACCCAATAAACAATCAAAATCAGCTACTTTCAGTCAGGAAACAAAATAATGATTTTTTTTTGTTGACTAGTGTTATCAGCACTAGCAATGTTGTCAATTGAGAGACAATTAATAATGGATATTCCGGACTTCAATCAAAGAGTAATAGAGTGTTTTGCTACAAAAAAGAAAGGAGGATGGATTTCCTTTTTAAATAAGGTAGGAGACATTTATGTTATAAAGTTATTCTTTTAAAAATTGAAAGATTTGTGAAATTTTTAATATTGTGTACTGATTTATTTTTTCTTATTGTTCATAAATCAAAGCAGGCAGTACTCCACTCACTTCTCTTTTAGAGTAGAGTTTTCAAGTAATATTTTATGTAGTTAAATTTATGTGCTTTGGAGTTTATATACAGGGAAAATCTGTTCTTATAGCACAAAGTAGTCATTTAAAAATAACTAACCTGTATTATAAATTTGCTGTTTTTATTTTTTATTTCTCGTAAACAAAGGATCGCTTTGAAATCAATGTATTATTTTATAGGTATAAAAAGCACGATTCTGTTTACCTTTTTATTTTCTCTGCATATTTAGTATTTGATTACTGCACAGTTAATGCAGTAATCATTCATGAGTACGTGGGAACATGGAATCTGGCATAGGTAGACATACTGATAGAATCATTCCATTATCATTACCAGCTCTCTTTTAGGGGAAAACAGTAACTTTCTATTATTTTCCATACGACTGCATTACGATGCAGATATGTTGGTCTGCGCCCTGTTTAATGTGTCGTTTTACCCCCTCACCCTATCCATTCCCCCACCAACTCAACAACTACTGCAATGACCAAAATTTGGAACCACCAGCCGCCACTGATATTTCCCTTTATTGAAATGTGGCAGCACACAGTGTTATATACATAGATTAGCCAACGTTAGATTATACTATGTGTTGCTAATATTAAGCGTTATATAAAATGATTTATATTGGTATAATATGACCAATATGAGCATCTGAAAGGATTAGTGATGTAAGTCAAGACAGAACAGTTTGAGATATTTAGAAACAAAATTTTCGTAAAAATTTAATTTTTTATTTTGGGTTTGAAACATAATTGCCTATTTAACAACCTAAGTATACGGTACATACCAACTTAAACCTATGTTTTCATTTATGTTTTTTTTTAATTATACAATAACGGTTACGGGTTACAACCTAATGCATTTTTTTGGAAAACTAATTTTTCGATAACATTTTTTAAGAAAAGCAATTAGTTAAAAATTAATATTCTAAAGTCGGAAAAGTGCATTACCTAGTATCTGATATAGCAGGAAATGTTTTACGTAGTGGGGTCGTATTTCAGGAAAGATCCATTGAATCCTTAATCCATAACCCAAAATTGGAAACGTGTAACTGAATTTGGTATTAATGACCGTCGTAACAAAATTTACCCTACTCTTAACCACTATTACTTTACTTCTGTTAATTGTATTTAATGCAAGTAAACGCAAAACTTTAATACTGGAAAAATAACAAAAATAAAATAAAATAAAGATACCACCGAAACTTCATCTATATCGTCCAACGCAATGTTCAACCATTACAGACTTACCAATTTTGAATTGCTCTCTATGTTTAAATGTTTGTTTTCTCCAGGTGTGTGGCATGTGGTTGTGCGGCTCGTGAGACGCGAATCGTGCAGTGAACCAAGTCTCATAAAGGACTCCTTTCAATGGATAAGTTTCCCTGTATTTATTTACTTTTAATCTTTCGATAGAATCCGAGCGATTGGTGGATCACTCTACCCTGTAGCTTTCAAAAGTTCCAAGTTCGACGATCAAAAGATTTTACATGTACTGAGTAGAATTCACATCACCTCAAAATATCATCTATGGAGAGGTCACTTAGTCCTGTTCTCAAAGTCCGACAACAGAACCGGCGCATAACTTTAGTTGCAACCTTCAGCAGTTGCCAATTGAGCACGTATGAAGTGTTTTACAATAGTACATGGCCAGAGAGACCAAGACGGATATGTATAGGTAATAACTCGTAAGTGTTGACAATGATCTTATCTAGGCAGGGAGATATTATCGGACTTGAAACAACGGGCCTTAATTTGTGGTGTCCTGCAAAGGTATGTTGTCGAGTGGTAATGAATGGGATCATCAGGAAAATCTTGAGTCGAGCTGGATCGGTCAATGGAATGTCGACTTAGCAGACACGGCAGTTTCAGTTTGCATAGACGGTGCTTCCAGTTATTGGTGCATTCAACATAGGAAGCGAGATGGATCAGTTTGTGTACAGGCGTCACAATTGTCAGACGTCTCGCTAACAAAAAGACCTGGTCAATGGGGGAGAGCCAGGAATGGTATGAGGTTTGATTTGGAGTATCTTCATTGTCTCTGTTCAGGCGTCACAGCATTTTGTTTTGCCTGTAAAGCTTTGTTAACTCTTCTAATTGGTTAGCGCTCAGCATTATTTCTCTGGCTGTCTGTTGGAATGCATATAGGGAAAAAGGGTATTGCATAGGATGTTTTGTAAAATCAGAGAAGCTCTGGAGATTCACACATTGCTTGGAGTTTGGTATCAACCAAGGACTGGAATTGAGACAAAAAGTATAGGAAAGTAGGGTCCACCAAGGTCTGTAGCACTGGAGAGTAACTGTGTTTTTATGAAGATATACAACATCTTTTGTAATATAATGGTTATAACCTAATTAATGTAAAAATATGAGAAACAAGCATCAAAAGAAAGTGTGTGTGTGTGTGTGCATGCATATCACTTACAATTTTTACAGTAACATAACATAACATGCCCTTGTATACAGTGGTCCTAGTCAGTCACATGTATATGTTTGTACAGGACAGTTTCCAATTAATGACTATATTATAATTTGTTTTTGTTTATTAGTTAAAGACTTTATGATGAGTTTTCTGGGGCTACCCATTTATCTGTCAATGGTCTTGCAAAGACAGAATTGTCTATCCACTCTGTAACAGTGTGTTAAGGTAAGAAATATAATTTGTTCACAATTTGTCTTGCTGGTGGAACATGAATATTCCTTTACAAAAACAACTGCTATAATAATAAATGCTGAAAGATTTAGTAAGGTTTTGTCAATTAACTAGACCCAGTTTTAAAATAATTGTATCAACGTATCAACAGAATTTATTGTCTCTTTATTTAACATAAATAATTCATGTTTTTGTGTGAACACGTGTATTTATATTTTATATAAAGAATGTTAATTATTACCCATTATGTATTAATAATATATACTAGTTTATAAACATTAATGATATATTTTAACATATTAATAAATAATAGTTTTATTATTGTAATTATATAAATATATTTTGAATTATGAAAATGTATATGAATTAGTATAGAGTTTATTCATTCACATACATATATTATTATAATTATATTCATATTATTAGAATACAAAAGCACTTATCATATGTGTATTAATTATGTATTAAAGTATTCCCATATGCAGGTCCTGAAGAGGACAATAAATTTTGTCAAATTGTCAACACAAATATTTTAAAGTTGTGTCTGTCAATTGAGCAAAACACAATATACCTTTGCTGTTTATTAATTCATGATCACTACTAAAGATTCGTATAGGCCTAATAATGAAAACAAATTAAGCACATGGTAATGTTTGGCATAATCATTTTGTTACTTTACAAGACTCCTTTGAACAGGCTAGTTAGACTGAAGTGTTACTCAGTAATTGTTTATTAAAATGAATATGATTATATGTAATGTTTGGTCCAGGGAATCGTTTAGTGTACTTAGGCAGAGAACAGTGAGCAAATACAAATAACAAAATGCGTAAATCAAGTAAAATATAACATTATTTATTTTCCTTTGGGAACATAAAAAAGATCATGAACACACTTATTCCGCCTTAAGGCGTAAAACTGATTATCAACAAACTACGACATCAAAATACTACTACATATATCTAAATAACGCAACTCAACACTTCTTGTTAGGGCTATATGCATACACCATATCCCTAACTGATCTGGTTCCCCTTAGCTGTGTTGGTTTGCGTTAAGAAGTACGTACTGTTTTTTTTCCTACATATGGATGAATACTTAGTCTAAGTATAATACATTATAAGAATTACATATCAACATTCTGTATAACCTTCTCTAGTTAACTCTTACCCCAAAATTCGAAATGATCGGTCTGATTCCCATCAAAATTTAAATAAACATTTCCATTACAACGTATAAATCCCTTCCATTATAAATATTCCATTCACATTTCAAAATTAACAAACTCCTTATATAGAGTAAAACACATTAAATCAACTACATTAGAACAAATTACTTACTTAACAGTCGTTAAGTATCTTCATATTACTCTTTATTACATTAAAATAAAATACTCCTCGTCAACACAACATCATTCATTTGTTTACATCAGAAAATTAATTACATACTCTACATTATTGGTGTAACTCATTTTAATATTTAATATTTCATTACTAACAACCTAGTAACCACCTTCTCCATCATCACATAATTTATTATAATTTATTAAATTATGAATTTATTTTAAACTCCTCTTTCCACACTCACTATTACCCCCCCTGGACTGTAGCGTCCAGTTGCCTCCAATACATAATACATAATAAAACATATTAAACACTCACAATGAACATAAACCTCATTACATTATGTAATGAACCTGTTACAATTGAACCTGTTACTACTCAACCTTTAATTATTTACCACTTCTTATACCATTAGATTCTCCAAAAATTCAAATTTATTATCAACATTCATTTTACATAACATTTTATTTATTAAACATTGCGATTATTACCTCAAAATAAACAATTCATCTTTAAATTTGCATATAAAATTATAGACATTACATTTTAATTTCAATTGAACTTTTTACTAAACAATCATCAATTATTTAGCATTTACTATACCATTAAATTCTCCAAAAATTTTTTTAATTTGTTATTAACATTCATCTTGTACAATATTTCATTTGTTCTCCTTTCAAATTAATACAATTATTTTGTCAAACATATTTCATTACCTTAACAAAATTCACAAAGTTGAGTATACTTCACCTTGTTACATCATTACATTTAATATCAACACAAAAGTATACAATACACATTATTATTTGTTATCGTTTACCACAAATCATTTCATAAAACAGTACAATTCAAAACCATTAATCACATAGTTAAACGTTCATAAACATTAATTGTTTACCCCCCATCATCGTATAATAACCTGGTCTTAGGTCTACACAATTCATTATTTATTAAATCCATTATATCATTTCTATCAATATAAAGATTATTCAACTTCTTATACCCTTCCACAATACCATAACAATTAACAGGATTATTCCATATTATTACCTCATATAATTTGTCACCACCGAGTATAGTCCAGTCACCTTTAGTATGATCTGTCACAATTAGGTCAATTATAATTTCATCATTATTATCATCTGCTGGTGTACCAGGTTTGACACAAGGTAAGTAATCAATATCATCGATCTTATCATCATTTGGTGCACTAACTATTTCGCAAGGTAAGTACTTAACATCACTAACTCTCTCAACACCTAACCTCTCTATTAATTCGTTATAACCTCTACTAACCTTAAACGTCTCTATCTTCCTATCAAAATACCGTTTATCATAACACGATTTCATACTTTTTCTATCATTCCGTACAGAGGGTATTAAATCATAAAAACACCTACTAAAAATTAAGGGATTACTTGAAAACACATTGTTTTCCTCTAAGGGACTCTTGCCCTTCAAAAACATTTGTAACCATCTTGGTTTGCAATAAACATGGGGAAAATATACCCTCTGCCCTATATTCACAAAATAAATTCTTCACTTTGTCTCTCTAACTTATAATCACTGATTTCTATTCTCTCACTCTCTCTCACTGTTTCTATATTAATTATCATGATCACTATTTATTTTCATTGTATTACTTTTATATATCTCATTGTCAACTATCTTAGTACTACTGGTTAATTTATTTTTATAACTAACACCTAGCTCGTTAATTATTTCTTCGTAATTTTTCGTTATTTTATTATTGACACCATGGTCGTATGTTATTTCGTCATTTCCATTTTCGTCACCCTCACCCGTGTCATTAGTTTTGACACCAATACACCCACTCATCTGGTTTAATTCAACTCCTATATTTTCTAGTTTATTATTTATCTCCACGGACTTCTCACTCACTCCATTAAAATCCTCACTTATATTTTTAAATTGGTTATTCATACTTAATTTACTCATTTCTATTACACTTCTTATAATTTAATTAGCTTGTATCCGTAAGTGACTTCGTTCTAGCGTTTTTTATATAGACGCGTTTCGTGACATGTGTCACATCATCAGTAATCCTCGTCAAATGTTAAAATTCACATAAAACACATTTGCACATATTTACTAAATCACAATAACGACACACACATAACACGATGTAACTTCGGCTCCGTTGGACCGGTCCGACCGCGCGTGTAGCAACTCAACTCCACGCTCGGCAACTACACGCGCGGTCGGACCGGTCCAACGGAGCCGAAGTTACATCGTGTTATGTGTGTGTCGTTATTGTGATTTAGTAAATATGTGCAAATGTGTTTTTATGTGTTTTATGTGAATTTTAACATTTGACGAGGATTACTGATGATGTGACACATGTCACGAAACGCGTCTATATAAAAAACGCTAGAACGAAGTCACTGATGGATACAAGGTAATTAAATTATTGTGAAAAAGTGACTTGGATACTATATAAAAACAAAATAAAATTCACTTCTTATGCTTACGAATTCGTTATTCATGTTTCCTAATTTCTCGTCTTGTTTGTCAAGTTTATTATTTACTTCATTTATCTCTGACTTGATTTCAATTTTAAACTCATTCAAGCTCGTGTTTAAATTATTATTTTCTGACTTCATTTCAGTTTTAAATTCATTTAAACTCGTGTTTTGTTGGTCAAACTTATTATTCATTTCTACGCTATTTGCATTTATCTCTGATTTGATTTCAGTTTTCATTCCTGACATCATTTCCATCATCAACGCTAATTGGTTACATATATTTATCTCGATATTTCTACTACCCCAGCTACTACTGTTTCATTTACATCTACTATTTCGACAACATTCTCACTAACAATTTCATTAGTTTTTACCATATGATCTTGAGTAACATTCAACACTGATCCTACCTCTGCACTTTCATCTAAATTTGTATTTGCGTCTTTCTCTGCCATTTTTCGACTAAATTGTAAATCAACTTTAATTTAAATAATGTAAATTTACAATGTCACTGTTACTCGGGCGCCAACTGAAGTCTTACTGGTTAATTAGTTATTAAAAATATCCCTGTTAGGGCGTCAATTGAAGTGTTACTCAGTAACTGTTTATTAAAATGAATAAGATTATATGTAATGTTTGGTCCAGGGAATCGTTTAGTGTACTTAGGCAGAGAACAGTGAGCAAATACAAATAACAAAATGCGTAAATCAAGTAATATATAACATTATTTATTTTCCTTTGGGAACATAGAAAAGATCATGAACACACTTATTCCGCCTTAAGGCGTAAAACTGATTATCAACAAACTACGAAATCAAAATACTACTACGTATATCAAAATAACGCAACTCAACACTTCTTGTTAGGCCTATATGCATACACCTTTACATACATTTTTGATTTTGGTTGAGCTCAACTTTATAATTTATGAAAAAGCCAGTATTTGAATTATTTTGAAATGTCTACTTTCCTGTTGATGCGTAGAAACTCGACACCTGGGGCGTCTCCTCGTGGCGTGCACTGTTTGCTGTTTTACACTTTTATATCTTACGGCCGAACTGTTTGTTTATTTTATTTATCACTGGTTAATACATTAATTATACTTTTTTGAAAAGTCTAAAACTGGTTGAAATCTCACATTGATCAATTTACGTCTTATGCTGTTTATGTGGGCGAAAACGGTACTCAGCCGGCGGCGAGCTAAACTCCCTACGTCCGCTTTGTTTTGCTGTTAATTGCCGACTGGCGTTCAGTATTACAAATTTCCGTTTGTTGCGTCTTCAAACTGCTTCAGCCCGCTCCCCGCTATTCGTCTCGTACTCAGTAATGTAACGTTCCGTTGAGTTGAGTATCACCTTTTTAACTTCGTCGCGAAATGTTTTTCGTCAACAAATACTTGATGTGTTGGTCACTGGCTATAAATAGATTTTCGTTATAATCTCATAACCATATATGGCCATGGAAATTATTTACTGGCTATCGCGTCACCTCAAAGGGGCCTCATCTTTGCATGGTATAGAATTTATGAAATTACAAAATAATATTTAGGTAAATTTAGACCTATTACAATACCCCCCCCCCCCCAATGAGAGGTTTTATGCTGAAGCATAAAATCTCTCATTGACACTCATACTTTCTAAAGGGTCAGCCAAAATATGTCACAACAACCCCCTTACGTTTTATTCAAAATTATGGTTAACTTACCCCTGGTCCAGTGACTGTGACCGTACCTGAATGACCTTACTCGACTTCTCTTTCGAGATCCCAACACCGCAATTCCAGACCGGCACTTGACGCTCCTGCTCTGACACGCAGGCCAGCACAGGACCGCTGCCACAGCATCACCAGACACTGAAACATGAAATCAAAAAATATCAAATAGTAGCCTGGTATAATAACATATCCCTAACTGATCTGGTTCCCCTTAGCTGTGTTGGTTTGCGTTAAGAAGTACGTACTGTTTTTTTTCCTACATATGGATGAATACTTAGTCTAAGTATAATACATTATAAGAATTACATATCAACATTCTGTATAACCTTCTCTAGTTAACTCTTACCCCAAAATTCGAAATGATCGGTCTGATTCCCATCAAAATTTAAATAAACATTTCCATTACAACGTATAAATCCCTTCCATTATAAATATTCCATTCACATTTCAAAATTAACAAACTCCTTATATAGAGTAAAACACATTAAATCAACTACATTAGAACAAATTACTTACTTAACAGTCGTTAAGTATCTTCATATTACTCTTTATTACATTAAAATAAAATACTCTTCGTCAACACAACATCATTCATTTGTTTACATCAGAAAATTAATTACATACTCTACATTATTGATGTAACTCATTTTAATATTTAATATTTCATTACTAACAACCTAGTAACCACCTTCTCCATCATCACATAATTTATTAAATTATGATTTTATTTTAAACTCCTCTTTCCACACACACTATTACCCCCCCCCTGGACTGTAGCGTCCAGTTGCCTCCAATACATAATACATAATAAAACCTATTAAACACTCACAATGAACATAAACCTCATTACATTAAAATAAACATCTCAGTTGCATCTGAATAAAATTTCCAACATTCCAAAACTTTAATTTCAATTGAACCTGTTACTACTCAACCTTTAATTATTTACCACTTCTTATACCATTAGACTCTCCAAAAATTCAAATTTATTATCAACATTCATTTTTCATAACATTTTATTTATTAAACATTGCGATTATTACCTCAAAATAAACAATTCATCTTTAAATTTGCATATAAAATTATAGACATTACATTTTAATTTCAATTGAACTTTTTACTAATCAATCATCAATTATTTAGCATTTACTATACCATTAAATTCTCCAAAAATTTTTTTAATTTGTTATTAACATTCATCTTGTACAATATTTCATTTGTTCTCCTTTCAAATTAATACAATTATTTTGTCAAACATATTTCATTACCTTAACAAAATTCACAAAGTTGAGTATACTTCACCTTGTTACATCATTACATTTAATATCAACACAAAAGTATACAATACACATTATTATTTGTTATCGTTTACCACAAATCATTTCATAAAACAGTCCAATTCAAAACCATTAATAACATAGTTAAACGTTCATAAACATTAATTGTTTACCCCCCATCATCGTATAATAAGCTGGTCTTACGTCTACACAATTCATTTTTTATTAAATCCATTATATCATTTCTATCAATATAAAGATTATTCAACTTCTTATACCCTTCCACAATACCATAACAATTAACTGGATTATTCCATATTATTACCTCATATAATTTGTCACCACCGAGTATAGTCCAGTCACCTTTAGTATGATCTGTCACAATTAGGTCAATTATAATTTCATCATTATTATCATCTGCTGGGGTACTAGTTTTGACACAACGTAAGTAATCAATATCATCGAACTTATCATCAGTTGGTGCACTAACTGTTTCGCAAGGTAAGTACTTAACATCACTAACTCTCTCAACATCTAACCTCTCTATTAATTCGTTATAACCTCTACTAACCTTAAACGTCTCTATCTTCCTATCAAAATACAGTTTATCATAACACCATTTCATACTTTTTCTATCATTCCGTACAGAGGGTATTAAATCATAAAAACACCTACTAAAAATTAAGGGATTACTTGAAAACACATTGTTTTCCTCTAAGGGACTCTTGCCCTTCAGAAACATTTGTAAACATCTTGGTTTGCAATAAACATGGGGAAAATATACCCTCTGCCCTATATTCACAAAATAATTCTCTTCACATTCTCTCTCTAACTTATAATCACTGATTTCTATTCTCTCACTCTCTCTCACTGTTTCTATATTAATTATCATGATCACTATTTATTTTCATTGTATTACTTTTATATATCTCATTTTCAACTATCTTAGTACTACTGGTTAATTTATTTTTATAACTAACACCTAGCTCGTTAATTATTTCTTCGTAATTTTTCGTTATTTTATTATTGACACCATGGTCGTATGTTATTTCGTCATTTCCATTTTCGTCACCCTCACCCGTGTCATTAGTTTTGACACCAATACACCCACTCATCTGGTTTAATTCAACTCCTATATTTTCTAGTTTATTATTTATCTCCACGAACTTCTCACTCACTCCATTAAAATCCTCACTTATATTTTTAAATTGGTTATTCATACTTAATTTACTCATTTCTATTACACTTCTTATAATTTAATTAGCTTGTATCCGTCAGTGACTTCGTTCTAGCGTTTTTTATATAGACGCGTTTCGTGACATGTGTCATATCATCAGTAATCCTCGTCAAATGTTAAAATTCACATTAAACACATTTGCACATATTTACTAAATCACAATAACGACACACACATAACACGATGTAACTTCGGCTCCGTTGGACCGGTCCGACCGCGCGTGTAGCCACTCAACTCCACGCTCGGCAACTACACGCGCGGTCGGACCGGTCCAACGGAGCCGAAGTTACATCGTGTTATGTGTGTGTCGTTATTGTGATTTAGTAAATATGTGCAAATGTGTTTTTATGTGTTTTATGTGAATTTTAACATTTGACGAGGATTACTGATGATGTGACACATGTCACGAAACGCGTCTATATAAAAAACGCTAGAACGAAGTCACTGATGGATACAAGGTAATTAAATTATTGTGAAAAAGTGACTTGGATACTATATAAAAACAAAATAAAATTCACTTCTTATGCTTACGAATTCGTTATTCATGTTTCCTAATTTCTCGTCTTGTTTGTCAAGTTTATTATTTACTTCATTTATCTCTGACTTGATTTTAATTTTAAACTCATTCAAGCTCGTGTTTAAATTATTATTTTCTGACTTTATTTCAGTTCTAAATTCATTTAAACTCGTGTTTTGTTGGTCAAACTTATTATTCATTTCTACGCTATTTGCATTTATCTCTGATTTGATTTCAGTTTTCATTCCTGACATCATTTCCATCATCAACACTAATTGTTTAAATATATTTATCTCGCTATTTCTACTACCCCCAGCTACTACTGTTTCATTTACATCTACTATTTCGACAACATTCTCACTAACAATTTCATTAGTTTTTACCATATGATCTTGAGTAACATTCAACACTGATCCTACCTCTGCACTTTCATCTAAATTTGTATTTGCGTCTTGCTCTGCCATTTTCGACTAAATTGTAAATCAACTTTAATTTAAATAATGTAAATTTACAATGTCACTGTTACTCGGGCGCCAACTGAAGTCTTACTGGTTAATTAGTTATTAAAAATATCCCTGTTAGGGCGTCAATTGAAGTGTTACTCAGTAACTGTTTATTAAAATGAATAAGATTATATGTAATGTTTGGTCCAGGGAATCGTTTAGTGTACTTAGGCAGAGAACAGTGAGCAAATACAAATAACAAAATGCGTAAATCAAGTAAAATATAACATTATTTATTTTCCTTTGGGAACATAGAAAAGATCATGAACACACTTATTCCGCCTTAAGGCGTAAAACTGATTATCAACAAACTACGACATCAAAATACTACTACGTATATCAAAATAACGCAACTCAACACTTCTTGTTAGGCCTATATGCATACACCTTTACATACATTTTTGATTTTGGTTGAGCTCAACTTTATAATTTATGAAAAAGCCAGTATTTGAATTATTTTGAAATGTCTACTTTCCTGTTGATGCGTAGAAACTCGACACCTGGGGCGTCTCCTCGTGGCGTGCACTATTTGCTGTTTTACACTTTTATATCTTAGGCCGAACTGTTTGTTTATTTTATTTATCACTGGTTAATACATTAATTATACTTTTTTGAATAGTCTAAAATGGTTGAAATCTCACATTGATCAATTTACGTCTTATGCAGTTTATGTGGGCGAAAACGGTACTCAGCCGGCGGCGAGCGAAACTCCCCACGTCCGCTTTGTTTTGCTGTTAATTGCCGACTGGCGTTCAGTATTACAAATTTCCGTTTGTTGCGTCTTCAAACTGCTTCAGCCCGCTCCCCGCTATTCGTCTCGTACTCAGTAATGTAACGTTCCGTTGAGTTGAGTATCACCTTTTTAACTTCGTCGCGAAATGTTTTTCGTCAACAAATACTTGATGTGTTGGTCACTGCTATAAATAGATTTTCGTTATAATCTCATAACCATATATGGCCATGGAAATTATTTACTGGCTATCGCGTCACCTCAAAGGGGCCTCATCTTTGCATGGTATAGAATTTATGAAATTACAAAATAATATTTAGGTAAATTTAGACCTATTACAATACCCCCCCCCAATGAGAGGTTTTATGCTGAAGCATAAAATCTCTCATTGACACTCATACTTTCTAAAGGGTCAGCCAAAATATGTCACCACAACCCCCTTACGTTTTATTCAAAATTATGGTTAACTTACCCCTGGTCCAGTGACTGTGACCGTACCTGAATGACCTAACTGGACTTCTCTTTCGAGATCCCAACACCGCAATTCCAGACCGGCACTTGACGCTCCTGCTCTGACACGCAGGCCAGCACAGGACCGCTGCCACAGCATCACCAGACACTGAAACATGAAATCAAAAAATATCAAATAGTAGCCTGGTATAATAACATATCCCTAACTGATCTGGTTCCCCTTAGCTGTGTTGGTTTGCGTTAAGAAGTACGTACTGTTTTTTTTCCTACATATGGATGAATACTTAGTCTAAGTATAATACATTATAAGAATTACATATCAACATTCTGTATAACCTTCTCTAGTTAACTCTTACCCCAAAATTCGAAATGATCGGTCTGATTCCCATCAAAATTGAAATAAACATTTCCATTACAACGTATAAATCCCTTCCATTATAAATATTCCATTCACATTTCAAAATTAACAAACTCCTTATATAGAGTAAAACACATTAAATCAACTACATTAGAACAAATTACTTACTTAACAGTCGTTAAGTATCTTCATATTACTCTTTATTACATTAAAATAAAATACTCTTCGTCAACACAACATCATTCATTTGTTTACATCAGAAAATTAATTACATACTCTACATTATTGATGTAACTCATTTTAATATTTAATATTTCATTACTAACAACCTAGTAACCACCTTCTCCATCATCACATAATTTATTAAATTATGATTTTATTTTAAACTCCTCTTTTCACACACACTATTACCCCCCCTGGACTGTAGCGTACAGTTGCCTCCAATAAATAATACATAATAAAACATATTAAACACTCACAATGAACATAAACCTCATTACATTAAAATAAACATCTCAGTTGCATCTGAATAAAATTTCCAACATTCCAAAACTTTAATTTCAATTGAACCTGTTACTACTCAACCTTTAATTATTTACCACTTCTTATACCATTAGATTCTCCAAAAATTCAAATTTATTATCAACATTCATTTTACATAACATTTTATTTATTAAAAATTGCGATTATTACCTCAAAATAAACAATTCATCTTTAAATTTGCATATAAAATTATAGACATTACATTTTAATTTCAATTGAACTTTTTACTAATCAATCATCAATTATTTAGCATTTACTATACCATTAAATTCTCCAAAAAATTTTTTAATTTGTTATTAACATACATCTTGTACAATATTTCATTTGTTCTCCTTTCAAATTAATACAATTATTTTGTCAAACATATTTCATTACCTTAACAAAATTCACAAAGTTGAGTATACTTCACCTTGTTACATCATTACATTTAATATCAACACAAAAGTATACAATACACATTATTATTTGTTATCGTTTACCACAAATCATTTCATAAAACAGTCCAATTCAAAACCATTAATCACATAGTTAAACGTTCATAAACATTAATTGTTTACCCCCCATCATCGTTTAATAACCTGGTCTTACGTCTACACAATTCATTTTTTATTAAATCCATTATATCATTTCTATCAATATAAAGATTATTCAACTTCTTATACCCTTCCACAATACCATAACAATTAACAGGATTATTCCATATTATTACCTAATATAATTTGTCACCACCGAGTATAGTCCAGTCACCTTTAGTATGATCTGTCACAATTAGGTCAATTATAATTTCATCATTATTATCATCTGCTGGTGTACCAGTTTTGACACAAGGTAAGTAATCAATATCATCGATCTTATCATCATTTAGTGCACTAAATATTTCGCAAGGTAAGTACTTAACATCACTAACTCTCTCAACATCTAACCTCTGTATTAATTCGTTATAACCTCTACTAACCTTAAAGTCTCTATCTTCCTATCAAAATACCTTTTATCATAACACCATTTCATACTTTTTCTATCATTCCGTACAGAGGGTATTAAATCATAAAAACACCTACTAAAAATTAAGGGATTACTTGAAAATACATTGTTTTCCTCTAAGAGACTCTTGCCCTTCAGAAACATTTGTAACCATCTTGGTTTGCAATAAACATGGGGAAAATATACCCTCTGCACTATATTCACAAAATAATTCTCTTCATAATCTCTCTCTGACTTATAATCACTGATTTCTATTCTCTCACTCTCTCTCACTGTTTCTATATTAATTATCATGATCACTATTTATTTTCATTGTATTACTTTTATATATCTCATTTTCAACTATCTTACTACTACTGGTTAATTTATTTTTATAACTAACACCTACCTCGTTAATTATTTCTTCATAATTTTTCGTTATTTTATTATTGACACCATGGTCGTATGTTATTTCGTCATTTTCATTTTCGTCACCCTCACCCGTGTCATTAGTTTTGACAGCACTACACCCACTCATCTGGTTTAATTCAACTCCTATATTTTCTAATTTATTATTTATCTCCACGAACTTCTCACTCACTCCATTAAAATCCTCACTTATATTTTTAAATTGGTTATTCATACTTAATTTACTCATATCTATTTCACTTCTTATAATTTAATTAGCTTGTATCCGTCAGTGACTTCGTTCTAGCGTTTTTTATATAGACGCGTTTCGTGACATGTGTCATATCATCAGTAATCCTCGTCAAATGTTAAAATTCACATTAAACACATTTGCACATATTTACTAAATCACAATAACGACACACACATAACACGATGTAACTTCGGCTCCGTTGGACCGGTCCGACCGCGCGTGTAGCCACTCAACTCCACGCTCGGCAACTACACGCGCGGTCGGACCGGTCCAACGGAGCCGAAGTTACATCGTGTTATGTGTGTGTCGTTATTGTGATTTAGTAAATATGTGCAAATGTGTTTTTATGTGTTTTATGTGAATTTTAACATTTGACGAGGATTACTGATGATGTGACACATGTCACGAAACGCGTCTATATAAAAAACGCTAGAACGAAGTCACTGATGGATACAAGGTAATTAAATTATTGTGAAAAAGTGACTTGGATACTATATAAAAAAAAAAAAAATTCACTTCTTATGCTTACGAATTCGTTATTCATGTTTCCTAAATTCTCGTCTTGTTTGTCAAGTTTATTATTTACTTCATTTATCTCTGACTTGATTTCAATTTTAATCTCATTCAAGCTCGTGTTTAAATTATTATTTTCTGACTTCATTTCAGTTTTAAATTCATTTAAACTCGTGTTTTGTTGGTCAAACTTATTATTCATTTCTACGCTATTTGCATTTATCTCTGATTTGATTTCAGTTTTCATTCCTGACATCATTTCCATCATCAACGCTAATTGGTTAAATATATTTATCTCGCTATTTTTACTACCCCCAGCTACTACTGTTTCATTTACATCTACTATTTCGACAACATTCTCACTAACAATTTCATTAGTTTTTACCATATGATCTTGAGTAACATTCAACACTGATCCTACCTCTGCACTTTCATCTAAATTTGTATTTGCGTCTTTCTCTGCCATTTTTCGACTAAATTGTAAATCAACTTTAATTTAAATAATGTAAATTTACAATGTCACTGTTCCTCGGGCGCCAACTGAAGTCTTACTGGTTAATTAGTTATTAAAAATGTCCCTGTTAGGGCGTCAATTGAAGTGTTACTCAGTAACTGTTTATTAAAATGAATATAATTATATGTAATGTTTGGTCCAGGGAATCGTTTAGTGTACTTACGCAGAGAACAGTGAGCAAATACAAATAATAAAATGCGTAAATCAAGTAAAAAATAACATTATTTATTTTCCTTTGGGAACATAAAAAAGATCATGGACTCACTTATTCCGCCTTAAGGCGTAAAACTGATTACCAACAAACTACGACATCAAAATACAACTACGTATATCAAAATAACGCAACTCAACACTTCTTGTTAGGCCTATATGCATACACCTTTACATACATTTTTGATTTTGGTTGAGCTCAACATTATAATTTATGAAAAAGCCAGTATTTGAATTATTTTGAAATGTCTACTTTCCTGTTGATGCGTAGAAACTCGACACCTGGGGCGTCTCCTCGTGGCGTGCACTGTTTGCTGTTTTACGCTTTTATATCTTACGGCCGAAGTCTTTGTTTATTTTATTTATCACTGGTTAATACATTAATTATACTTTTTTGAAAAGTCTAAAACTGGTTGAAATCTCACATTGATCAATTTACGTCTTATGCTGTTTATGTGGGCGAAAACGGTACTCAGCCGGCGGCGAGCGAAACACCCCACGTCCGCTTTGTTTTGCTGTTAATTGCCGACTGACGTTCAGTATTACAAATTTCCGTTTGTTGCGTCTTCAAACTGCTTCACCCCGCTCCCCGCTATTCGTCTCGTACTCAGTAATGTAAAGTTCCGTTGAGTTGAGTATCACCTTTTTAACTTCGTCGCGAAATGTTTTTCGTCAACAAATACTTGATGTGTTGGTCACTGGCTATAAATAGATTTTCGTTATAATCTCATAACCATATATGGCCATGGAAATTATTTACTGGCTATCGCGTCACCTCAATGGGGCCTCATCTTTGCATGTTATAGAATTTATGAAATTACACAATAATATTTAGGTAAATTTAGACCTATTACAATACCCCCCCCCCCCAATGAGAGGTTTTATGCTGAAGCATAAAATCTCTCATTGACACTCATACTTTCTAAAGGGTCATCCAAAATATGTCTCCACAACCCCCTTACGTTTTATTCAAAATTATAGTTAACTTACCCCTAGTCAAGTGACTGTGACCGTACCTGAATGACCTTACTGGACTTCTCTTTCGAGATCCCAACACCGCAAGGCCAGACCGGCACTTGACGCTCCTGCTCTGACACGCAGGCCAGCACAGGACCGCTGCCACAGCATCACCAGACACTGAAACATGAAATCAAAAAATATCAAATAGTAGCCTGGTATAATAACATTTCCCTAACTGATCTGGTTCCCCTTAGCTGTGTTGGTTTGCGTTAAGAAGTACGTACTGTTTTTTTTCCTACATATGGATGAATACTTAGTCTAAGTATAATACATTATAAGAATTACATATCAACATTCTGTATAACCTTCTCTAGTTAACTCTTACCCCAAAATTCGAAATGATCGGTATGATTCCCATCAAAATTTAAATAAACATTTCCATTACAACGTATAAATCCCTTCCATTATAAATATTCCATTCACATTTCAAAATTAACAAACTCCTTATATAGAGTAAAACACATTAAATCAACTACATTAGAACAAACTACTTACTTAACAGTCGTTAAGTATCTTCATATTACTCTTTATTACATTAAAATAAAATACTCTTCGTCAACACAACATCATTCATTTGTTTACATCAGAAAATTAATTACATACTCTACATTATTGATGTAACTCATTTTAATATTTAATATTTCATTACTAACAACCTAGTAACCACCTTCTCCATCATCACATAATTTATTAAATTATGAATTTATTTTAAACTCCTCTTTCCACACACACTATTACCCCCCTGGACTGTAGCGTCCAGTTGCCTCCTATACATAATACATAATAAAACATATTAAACACTCACAATGAACATAAACCTCATTACATTAAAATAAACATCTCAGTTGCATCTTAATAAAATTTCCAACATTCCAAAACTTTAATTTCAATTGAACCTGTTACTACTCAACCTTTAATTATTTACCACTTCTTATACCATTAGATTCTCCAAAAATTCAAATTTATTATCAACATTCATTTTACATAACATTTTATTTATTAAACATTGCGATTATTACCTCAAAATAAACAATTCATCTTTAAATTTGCATATAAAATTATAGACATTATATTTTAATTTCAATTGAACTTTTTACTAATCAATCATCAAATATTAACATTTACTATACCATTAAATTTTCCAAAATTGTTTTTAATTTGTTATTAACATTCATCTTGTACAATATTTCATTTGTTCTCCTTTCAAATTAATACAATTATTTTGTCAAACATATTTCATTACCTTAACAAAATTCACAAAGTTGAGTATACTTCACCTTGTTACATCATTACATTTAATATCAACACAAAAGTATACAATACACATTATTATTTGTTATCGTTTACCACAAATCATTTCATAAAACAGTCCAATTCAAAACCATTAATCACATAGTTAAACGTTCATAACCATTAATTGTTTACCCCCCATCATCGTATAATAACCTGGTCTTACGTCTACACAATTCATTTTTTATTAAATCCATTATATCATTTCTATCAATATAAAGATTATTCAACTTCTTATACCCTTCCACAATACCATAACAATTAACAGGATTATTCCATATTATTACCTCATATAATTTGTCACCACCGAGTATAGTCCAGTCACCTTTAGTATGATCTGTCACAATTAGGTCAATTATAATTTCATCATTATTATCATCTGCTGGGGTACTAGTTTGACACAACGTAAGTAATCAATATCATCGATCTTATCATCATTTGGTGCACTAACTATCTCGCAAGGTAAGTACTTAACATCACTAACTCTCTCAACATCTAACCTCTCTATTAATTCGTTATAACCTCTACTAACCTTAAACGTCTCTATCTTCCTATCAAAATACCGTTTATCATAACACGATTTCATACTTTTTCTATCATTCCGTACAGAGGGTATTAAATCATAAAAACACCTACTAAAAATTAAGGGATTACTTGAAAACACATTGTTTTCCTCTAAGGGACTCTTGCCCTTCAAAAACATTTGTAACGATCTTGGTTTGCAATAAACATGGGGAAAATATACCCTCTGCCCTATATTCACAAAATAATTCTCTTCATATTCTCTCTCTCTCTTCATATTCTCTTCAACTTCTCACTCACTCCATTAAAATTCTCACTTATATTTTTAAATTGGTTTTTCATACTTAACTTACTCATTTCTATTACACTTCTTATAATTTAATTAGCTTGTATCCGTCAGTGACTTCGTTCTAGCGTTTTTTATATAGACGCGTTTCGTGACATGTGTCACATCATCAGTAATCCTCGTCAAATGTTAAAATTCGCATAAAACACATTTGCACATATTTACTAAATCACAATAACGACACACACATAACACGATGTAACTTCGGCTCCGTTGGACCGGTCCGACCGAGCATGTAGCCACTCAACTCCACGCTCGGCAACTACACGCGCGGTCGGACCGGTCCAACGGAGCCGATGTACATCGTGTTATGTGTGTGTCGTTATTGTGATTTAGTAAATATGTGCAAATGTGTTTTTATGTGTTTTATGTGAATTTTAACATTTGGCGAGGATTACTGATGATGTGACACAAGTCACGAAACGCGTCTATATAAAAAACGCTAGAACGAAGTCACTGATGGATACAAGGTAATTAAATTATTGTGAAAAAGTGACTTGGATACTATATAAAAACAAAATAAAATTCACTTCTTATGCTTACAAATTCGTTATTCATGTTTCCTAATTTCTCGTCTTGTTTGTCAAGTTTATTATTTATTTCATTTATCTCTGACTTGATTTCAATTTTAAACTCATTCAAGCTCGTGTTTAAATCATTATTTTCTGACTTCTTTCAGTTTTAAATTCATTTAAACTCGAGTTTTGTTGGTCAAACTTATTATTCATTTCTACGCTATTTGTATTTATCTCTGATTTGATTTCAGTTTTCATTCCTGACATCATTTCCATCATCAACGCTAATTGGTTAAATATATTTATCTCGCTATTTCTACTACCCCCAGCTACTACTGTTTCATTTACATCTACTATTTCGACAACATTCTCACTAACAATTTCATTAGTTTTTACCATATGATCTTGAGTAACATTCAACACTGATCCTACCTCTGCACTTTCATCTAAATTTGTATTTGCGTCTTTCTCTGCCATTTTTCGGCTAAATTGTAAATCAACTTTAATTTAAATAATGTAAATTTACAATGTCACTGTTACTCGGGCGCCAACTGAAGTCTTACTGGTTAATTAGTTATTAAAAATATCCCTGTTAGGGCGTCAATTGAAGTGTTACTCAGTAACTGTTTATTAAAATGAATATAATTATATGTAATGTTTGGTCCAGGGAATCGTTTAGTGTACTTAGGCAGAGAACAGTGAGCAAATACAAATAAAAAAATGCGTAAATCAAGTAAAATATAACATTATTTATTTTCCTTTGGGAACATAAAAAAGATCATGGACACACTTATTCCGCCTTAAGGCGTAAAACTGATTATCAACAAACTACGACATCAAAATACTACTACGTATATCAAAATAACGCAACTCAACAGTTCTTGTTAGGCCTATATGCATACACCTTTACATACATGTTTGATTTTGGTTGAGCTCAACTTTATAATTTATGAAAAAGCCAGTATCTGAATTATTTTGAAATGTCTACTTTCCTGTTGATGCGTAGAAACTCAACACCTGGGGCGTCTCCTCGTGGCGTGCACTGTTTGCTGTTTTACACTTTTATATCTTTCAGCCGAACTGTTTGTTTATTTTATTTTTCACTGGTTAATACATTAATTATACTTTTTTGAATAGTCTAAAACTGGTTGAAATCTCACATTGATCAATTTACGTCTTATGCAGTTTATGTGGGCGAAAACGGTACTCAGCCGGCGGCGAGCGAAACTCCCCACGTCCGCTTTGTTTTGCTGTTAATTGCCGACTGGCGTTCAGTATTACAAAATTAATTTCCGTTTGTTGCGTCTTCAAACTGCTTCACCCCGCTCCCCGCTATTCGTCTCGTACTCAGTAATGTAACGTTCCGTTGAGTTGAGTATCACCTTTTTAACTTCGTCGCGAAATGTTTTTCGTCAACAAATACTTGATGTGTTGGTCACTGGCTATAAATAGATTTTCGTTATAATCTCATAACCATATATGGCCATGGAAATTATTTACTGGCTATCGCGTCACCTCAAAGGGGCCTCATCTTTGCATGGTATAGAATTTATGAAATTACAAAATAATATTTAGGTAAATTTAGACCTATTACAATACCCCCCCCCAATGAGAGGTTTTATGCTGAAGCATAAAATCTCTCATTGACACTCATACTTTCTAAAGGGTCAGCCAAAATATGTCACCACAACCCCCTTACGTTTTATTCAAAATTATAGTTAACTTACCCCTGGTCCAGTGACTGTGACCGTACCTGAATGACCTTACTGAACTTCTCTTTCGAGATCCCAACACCGCAATTACAGACCGGCACTTGACGCTCCTGCTCTGACACGCAGGCCAGCACTGGACCGCTGCCACAGCATCACCAGACACTGAAACATGAAATCAAAAAATATCAAATAGTAGCCCGGTATAATAACATATCCCTAACTGATCTGGTTCCCCTTAGCTGTGTTGGTTTGCGTTAAGAAGTACGTACTGTTTTTTTTTCCTACATATGGATGAATACTTAGTCTAAGTATAATACATTATAAGAATTACATATCAACATTCTGTATAACCTTCTCTAGTTAACTCTTACCCCAAAATTCGAAATGATCAGTCTGATTCCCATCAAAATTTAAATAAACATTTCCATTACCACGTATAAATCCCTTCCATTATAAATATTCCATTCACATTTCAAAATTAACAAACTCCTTATATAGAGTAAAACACATTAAATCAACTACATTAGAACAAATTACTTACTTAACAGTCGTTAAGTATCTTCATATTACTCTTTATTACATTAAAATAAAATACTCTTCGTCAACACAACATCATTCATTTGTTTACATCAGAAAATTAATTATATACTCTACATTATTGATGTAACTCATTTTAATATTTAATATTTCATTACTAACAACCTAGTAACCACCTTCTCCATCATCACATAATTTATTAAATTATGATTTTATTTTAAACTCCTCTTTCCACACACACTATTACCCCCCCTGGACTGTTACTTCTTATACCCCACTTCTTATACCATTAAATTCTCAAAAATTCAAGTTTATTATCAACATTCATTTTACATAACATTTTATTTATTAAACATTGCGATTATTACCTCAAAATAAACAATTCATCTTTAAATTTGCATATAAAATTATAGACATTACATTTTAATTTCAATTGACCTTTTTACTAATCAATCATCAATTATTTAGCATTTACTATACCATTAAATTCTCCAAAATTTTTTTAATTTGTTATTAACATACATCTTGTACAATATTTCATTTGTTCTCCTTTCAAATTAATACAATTATTTTGTCAAACATATTTCATTACCTTAACAAAATTCACAAAGTTGAGTATACTTCACCTTGTTACATCATTACATTTAATATCAACACAAAAGTATACAATACACATTATTATTTGTTATCGTTTACCACAAATCATTTCATAAAACAGTCCAATTCAAAACCATTAATCACATAGTTAAACGTTCATAACCATTAATTGTTTACCCCCCATCATCGTATAATAACCTGGTCTTACGTCTACACAATTCATTTTTTATTAAATCCATTATATCATTTCTATCAATATAAAGATTATTCAACTTCTTATACCCTTCCACAATACCATAACAATTAACAGGATTATTCCATATTATTACCTCATATAATTTGTCACCACCGAGTATAGTCCAGTCCCCTTTAGTATGATCTGTCACAATTAGGTCAATTATAATTTCATCATTATTATCATCTGCTGGGGTACTAGTTTTGACACAACGTAAGTAATCAATATCATCGATCTTATCATCATTTGGTGCACTAACTATCTCGCAAGGTAAGTACTTAACATCACTAACTCTCTCAACATCTAACCTCTCTATTAATTCGTTATAACCTCTACTAACCTTAAACGTCTCTATCTTCCTATCAAAATACCGTTTATCATAACACCATTTCATACTTTTTCTATCATTCCGTACAGAGGGTATTAAATCATAAAAAACACCTACTAAAAATTAAGGGATTACTTGAAAACACATTGTTTTCCACTAAGGGACTCTTGCCCTTCAAAAACATTTGTAACGATCTTGGTTTGCAATAAACATGGGGAAAATATACCCTCTGCCCTATATTCACAAAATAATTCTCTTCATATTCTCTCTCTCTCTTCATATTCTCTTCAACTTCTCACTCACTCCATTAAAATTCTCACTTATATTTTTAAATTGGTTTTTCATACTTAATTTACTCATTTCTATTACACTTCTTATAATTTAATTAGCTTGTATCCGTCAGTGACTTCGTTCTAGCGTTTTTTATATAGACGCGTTTCGTGACATGTGTCACATCATCAGTAATCCTCGTCAAATTTTAAAATTCACATAAAACACATTTGCACATATTTACTAAATCACAATAACGACACACACATAACACGATGTAACTTCGGCTCCGTTGGACCGGTCCGACCGAGCATGTAGCCACTCAACTCCACGCTCGGCAACTACACGCGCGGTCGGACCGGTCCAACGGAGCCTAAGTACATCGTGTTATGTGTGTGTCGTTATTGTGATTTAGTAAATATGTGCAAATGTGTTTTTATGTGTTTTATGTGAATTTTAACATTTGGCGAGGATTACTGATGATGTGACACAAGTCACGAAACGCGTCTATTTAAAAAACGCTAGAACGAAGTCACTGATGGATACAAGGTAATTAAATTATTGTGAAAAAGTGACTTGGATACTATATAAAAACAAAATAAAATTCACTTCTTATGCTTACAAATTCGTTATTCATGTTTCCTAATTTCTCGTCTTGTTTGTCAAGTTTATTATTTACTTCATTTATCTCTGACTTGATTTCAATTTTAAACTCATTCAAGCTCGTGTTTAAATCATTATTTTCTGACTTCTTTCAGTTTTAAATTCATTTAAACTCGAGTTTTGTTGGTCAAACTTATTATTCATTTCTACGCTATTTGTTTTTATCTCTGTTTTTATTTCAGTTTTCATTCCTGACATCATTTCCATCATCAACGCTAATTGGTTAAATATATTTATCTCGCTATTTCTACTACCCCCAGCTACTACTGTTTCATTTACATCTACTATTTCGACAACATTCTCACTAACAATTTCATTAGTTTTTACCATATGATCTTGAGTAACATTCAACACTGATCCAACCTCTGCACTTTCATCTAAATTTGTATTTGCGTCTTTCTCTGCCATTTTTCGACTAAATTGTAAATCAACTTTAATTTAAATAATGTAAATTTACAATGTCACTGTTCCTCGGGCGCCAACTGAAGTCTTACTGGTTAATTAGTTATTAAAAATGTCCCTGTTAGGGCGTCAATTGAAGTGTTACTCAGTAACTGTTTATTAAAATGAATATAATTATATGTAATGTTTGGTCCAGGGAATCGTTTAGTGTACTTAGGCAGAGAACAGTGAGCAAATACAAATAATAAAATGCGTAAATCAAGTAAAATATAACATTATTTATTTTCCTTTGGGAACATAAAAAAGATCATGGACACACTTATTCCGCCTTAAGGCGTAAAACTGATTACCAACAAACTACGACATCAAAATACAACTACGTATATCAAAATAACGCAACTCAACACTTCTTGTTAGGCCTATATGCATACACCTTTACATACATTATTGATTTTGGTTGAGCTCAACATTATAATTTATGAAAAAGCCAGTATTTGAATTATTTTGAAATGTCTACTTTCCTGTTGATGCGTAGAAACTCGACACCTGGGGCGTCTCCTCGTGGCGTGCACTGTTTGCTGTTTTACGCTTTTATATCTTACGGCCGAAGTCTTTGTTTATTTTATTTATCACTGGTTAATACATTAATTATACTTTTTTGAAAAGTCTAAAACTGGTTGAAATCTCACATTGATCAATTTACGTCATATGCTGTTTATGTGGGCGAAAACGGTACTCAGCCGGCGGCGAGCGAAACTCCCCACGTCCGCTTTGTTTTGCTGTTAATTGCCGACTGGCGTTCAGTATTACAAATTTCCGTTTGTTGCGTCTTCAAACTGCTTCACCCCGCTCCCCGCTATTCGTCTCGTACTCAGTAATGTAACGTTCCGTTGAGTTGAGTATCACCTTTTTAACTTCGTCGCGAAATGTTTTTCGTCAACAAATACTTGATGTGTTGGTCACTGGCTATAAATAGATTTTCGTTATAATCTCATAACCATATATGGCCATGGAAATTATTTACTGGCTATCGCGTCACCTCAATGGGGCCTCATCTTTGCATGTTATAGAATTTATGAAATTACACAATAATATTTAGGTAAATTTAGACCTATTACAATACCCCCCCCCAATGAGAGGTTTTATGCTGAAGCATAAAATCTCTCATTGACACTCATACTTTCTAAAGGGTCATCCAAAATATGTCTCCACAACCCCCTTACGTTTTATTCAAAATTATAGTTAACTTACCCCTAGTCAAGTGACTGTGACCGTACCTGAATGACCTTACTGGACTTCTCTTTCGAGATCCCAACACCGCAAGGCCAGACCGGCACTTGACGCTCCTGCTCTGACACGCAGGCCAGCACAGGACCGCTGCCACAGCATCACCAGACACTGAAACATGAAATCAAAAAATATCAAATAGTAGCCTGGTATAATAACATTTCCCTAACTGATCTGGTTCCCCTTAGCTGTGTTGGTTTGCGTTAAGAAGTACGTACGGTTTTTTTTCCCTACATATGGATGAATACTTAGTCTAAGTATAATACATTATAAGAATTACATATCAACATTCTGTATAACCTTCTCTAGTTAACTCTTACCCCAAAATTCGAAATGATCGGTATGATTCCCATCAAAATTTAAATAAACATTTCCATTATAACGTATAAATCCCTTCCATTATAAATATTCCATTCACATTTCAAAATTAACAAACTCCTTATATAGAGTAAAACACATTAAATCAACTACATTAGAACAAACTACTTACTTAACAGTCGTTAAGTATCTTCATATTACTCTTTATTACATTAAAATAAAATACTCTTCGTCAACACAACATCATTCATTTGTTTACATCAGAAAATTAATTACATACTCTACATTATTGATGTAACTCATTTTAATATTTAATATTTCATTACTAACAACCTAGTAACCACCTTCTCCATCATCACATAATTTATTAAATTATGAATTTATTTTAAACTCCTCTTTCCACACACACTATTACCCCCCTGGACTGTAGCGTCCAGTTGCCTCCAATACATAATACATAATAAAACATATTAAACACTCACAATGAACATAAACCTCATTACATTAAAATAAACATCTCAGTTGCATCTGAATAAAATTTCCAACATTCCAAAACTTTAATTTCAATTGAACCTGTTACTACTCAACCTTTAATTATTTACCACTTCTTATACCATTAAATTCTCAAAAATTCAAATTTATTATCAACATTCATTTTACATAACATTTTATTTATTAAACATTGCGATTATTACCTCAAAATAAACAATTCATCTTTAAATTTGCATATAAAATTATAGACATTACATTTTAATTTCAATTGAACTTTTTACTAATCAATCATCAATTATTTAGCATTTACTATACCATTAAATTCTCCAAAAATTTTTTAATTTGTTATTAACATACATCTTGTACAATATTTCATTTGTTCTCCTTTCAAATTAATACAATTATTTTGTCAAACATATTTCATTACCTTAACAAAATTCACAAAGTTGAGTATACTTCACCTTGTTACATCATTACATTTAATATCAACACAAAAGTATACAATACACATTATTATTTGTTATCGTTTACCACAAATCATTTCATAAAACAGTCCAATTCAAAACCATTAATCACATAGTTAAACGTTCATAAACATTAATTGTTTACCCCCCATCATCGTATAATAACCTGGTCTTACGTCTACACAATTCATTTTTTATTAAATCCATTATATCATTTCTATCAATATAAAGATTATTCAACTTCTTATACCCTTTCACAATACCATAACAATTAACAGGATTATTCCATATTATTACCTAATATAATTTGTCACCACCGAGTATAGTCCAGTCACCTTTAGTATGATCTGTAACAATTAGGTCAATTATAATTTCATCATTATTATCATCTGCTGGTGTACCAGTTTTGACACAAGGTAAGTAATCAATATCATCGACCTTATCATCATTTAGAGCACTAACTATTTCGCAAGGTAAGTACGTAACATCACTAACCCTCTCAACATCTAACCTCTCTATTAATTCGTTATAACCTCTACTAACCTTAAAGTCTCTATCTTCCTATCAAAATACCTTTTATCATAACACCATTTCATACTTTTTCTATCATTCCGTACAGAGGGTATTAAATCATAAAAACACCTACTAAAAATTAAGGGATTACTTGAAAATACATTGTTTTCCTCTAAGAGACTCTTGCCCTTCAGAAACATTTGTAACCATCTTGGTTTGCAATAAACATGGGGAAAATATACCCTCTGCACTATATTCACAAAATAATTCTCTTCATAATCCCTCTCTAACTTATAATCACTGATTTCTATTCTCTCACTCTCTCTCACTGTTTCTATATTAATTATCATGATCACTATTTATTTTCATTGTATTACTTTTATATATCTCATTTTCAACTATCTTACTACTACTGGTTAATTTATTTTTATAACTAACACCTACCTCGTTAATTATTTCTTCGTAATTTTTCGTTATTTTATTATTGACACCATGGTCGTATGTTATTTCGTCATTTTCATTTTCGTCAACCTCACCCGTGTCATTAGTTTTGACACCACTACACCCACTCATCTGGTTTAATTCAACTCCTATATTTTCTAGTTTATTATTTATCTCCACGAACTTCTCACTCACTCCATTAAAATCCTCACTTATATTTTTAAATTGGTTATTCATACTTAATTTACTCATATCTATGTCACTTCTTATAATTTAATTAGCTTGTATCCGTCAGTGACTTCGTTCTAGCGTTTTTTATATAGACGCGTTTCGTGACATGTGTCACATCATCAGTAATCGTCGCCAAATGTTCAAATTCACATAAAACACATTTGCACATATTTATTAAATCACAATAACGACACACACATAACACGATGTAACTTCGGCTCCGTTGGACCGGTCCGACCGCGCGTGTAGCCACTCAACTCCACGCTCGGCAACTACACGCGCGGTCGGACCGGTCCAACGGAGCCGAAGTTACAGCGTGTTATGTGTGTGTCGTTATTGTGATTTAGTAAATATGTGCAAATGTGTTTTTATGTGTTTTATGTGAATTTTAACATTTGACGAGGATTACTGATGATGTGACACATGTCACGAAACGCGTCTATATATAAAACGCTAGAACGAAGTCACTGATGGATACAAGGTAATTAAATTATTGTGAAAAAGTGACTTGGATACTATATAAAAACAAAATAAAATTCACTTCTTATGCTTACGAATTCGTTATTCATGTTTCCTAATTTCTCGTCTTGTTTGTCAAGTTTATTATTTACTTCATTTATCTCTGACTTGATTTCAATTTTAAACTCATTCAAGCTCGTGTTTAAATTATTATTTTCTGACTTCATTTCAGTTTTAAATTCATTTAAACTCGTGTTTTGTTGGTCAAACTTATTATTCATTTCTACGCTATTTGCATTTAACTCTGATTTGATTTCAGTTTTCATTCCTGACATCATTTCCATCTACAACGCTAATTGGTTAAATATATTTATCTCGCTATTTCTACTACCCCCAGCTACTACTGTTTCATTTACATCTACTATTTCGACAACATTCTCACTAACAATTTCATTAGTTTTTACCATATGATCTTGAGTAACATTCAACACTGATCCTACCTCTGCACTTTCATCTAAATTTGTATTGCGTCTTTCTCTGCCATTTTTCGACTAAATTGTAAATCAACTTTAATTTAAATAATGTAAATTTACAATGTCACTGTTACTCGGGCGCCAACTGAAGTCTTACTGGTTAATTAGTTATTAAAAATGTCCCTGTTAGGGCGTCAACTGAAGTGTTACTCAGTAATTGTTTATTAAAATGAATATGATTATATGTAATGTTTGGTCCAGGGAATCGTTTAGTGTACTTACGCAGAGAACAGTGAGCAAATACAAATAACAAAATGCGTAAATCAAGTAAAATATAACATTATTTATTTTCCTTTGGGAACATAAAAAAGATCATGAACACACTTATTCCGCCTTAAGGCGTAAAACTGATTATCAACAAACTACGAAATCAAAATACTACTACGTATATCAAAATAACGCAACTCAACACTTCTTGTTAGGCCTATATGCATACACCTTTACGTACATTTTTGATTTTGGTTGAGCTCAACTTTATAATTTATGAAAAAGCCAGTATTTGAATTATTTTGAAATGTCTACTTTCCTGTTGATGCGTAGAAACTCGACACCTGGGGCGTCTCCTCGTGGCGTGCACTGTCTGCTGTTTTACACTTTTATATCTTACGGCCGAACTCTTTGTTTATTTTATTTATCACTGGTTAATACATTAATTATACTTTTTTCAAAAGCCTAAACTAGTTGAAATCTCACATTGATCAATTTACGTCTTATGCTGTTTATGTGGGCGAAAACGGTACTCAGCCGGCGGCGAGCGAAACTCCCCACGTCCGCTTTGTTTTGCTGTTAATTGCCGACTGGCGTTCAGTATTACAAATTTCCGTTTGTTGCGCCTTCAAACTGCTTCACCACGCTCCCCGCTATTCGTCTCGTACTCAGTAATGTAACGTTCCGTTGAGTTGAGTATCACCTTTTTAACTTCGTCGCGAAATGTTTTTCGTCAACAAATACTTGATGTGTTGGTCACTGGCTATAAATAGATTTTCGTTATAATCTCATAACCATATATGGCCATGGAAATTATTTACTGGCTATCGCGTCACCTCAATGGGGCCTCATCTTTGCATGTTATAGAATTTATGAAATTACACAATAATATTTAGGTAAATTTAGACCTATTACAATACCCCCCCCCCCAATGAGAGGTTGCATGCTGAAGCATAAAATCTCTCATTGACACTCATACTTTCTAAAGGGTCAGCCAAAATATTTCACTAAAACCCCCTTACGTTTTATTCATAATTATGGTTAACTTACCCCTGGTCCAGTGACTGTGACCGTACCTGAATGACCTTACTCGACTTCTCTTTCGAGATCCCAACACCGCAATTCCAGACCGGCACTTGACGCTCCTGCTCTGACACGCAGGCCAGCACAGGACCGCTGCCACAGCATCACCAGACACTGAAACATGAAATCAAAAAATATCAAATAGTAGCCTGGTATAATAACATATCCCTAACTGATCTGGTTCCCCTTAGCTGTGTTGGTTTGCGTTAAGAAGTACGTACTGTTTTTTTTTCCTACATATGGATGAATACTTAGTCTAAGTATAATACATTATAAGAATTACATATCAACATTCTGTATAACCTTCTCTAGTTAACTCTTACCCCAAAATTCGAAATGATCGGTCTGATTCCCATCAAAATTGAAATAAACATTTCCATTACAACGTATAAATCCCTTCCATTATAAATATTCCATTCACATTTCAAAATTAACAAACTCCTTATATAGAGTAAAACACATTAAATCAACTACATTAGAACAAATTACTTTCTTAACAGTCGTCAAGTATCTTCATATTACTCTTTATTACATTAAAATAAAATACTCTTCGTCATCACAACATCATTCATTTGTTTACATCAGAAAATTAATTACATACTCTACATTATTGATGTAACTCATTTTAATATTTAATATTTCATTACTAACAACCTAGTAACCACCTTCTCTATCATCACATAATTTATTAAATTATGACTTTATTTTAAACTCCTCTTTCCCTGGATTGTAGCGTCCAGTTGCCTCCAATACATAATACATAATAAAACATATTAAACACTCACAATGAACGTAAACCTCATTACATTAAAATAAACATCTCAGTTGCATCTGAATAAAATTTCCAACATTCCAAAACTTTAATTTCAATTGAACCTGTTACTACTCAACCTTTAATTATTTACCACTTCTTAAACCATTAGATTCTCCAAAAATTCAAATTTATTATCAACATTCATTTTACATAACATTTTATTTATTAAACATTGAGATTATTACCTCAAAATAAACAATTCATCTTTAAATTTGCATATACAATTATAGACATTACATTTTAATTTCAATTGAACTTTTTACTAATCAATCATCAATTATTTAGCATTTACTATACCATTAAATTCTCCAAAAATTTTTTTAATATGTTATTAACATTCATCTTGTACAATATTTCATTTGTTCTCCTTTCAAATTAATACAATTATTTTGTCAAACATATTTCATTACCTTAACAAAATTCACAAAGTTGAGTATACTTCACCTTGTTACATCATTACATTTAATATCAACACAAAAGTATACAATACACATTATTATTTGTTATCGTTTACCACAAATCATTTCATAAAACAGTCCAATTCAAAACCATTAATCACATAGTTAAACGTTCATAAACATTAATTGTTTACCCCCCTTCATCGTATAATAACCTGGTCTTACGTCTACACAATTCATTTTTTATTAAATCCATTATATCATTTCTATCAATATAAAGATTATTCAACTTCTTATACCCTTCCACAATACCATAACAATTAACAGGATTATTCCATATTATTACCTAATATAATTTGTCACCACCGAGTATAGTCCAGTCACCTTTAGTATGATCTGTAACAATTAGGTCAATTATAATTTCATCATTATTATCATCTGCTGGTGTACCAGTTTTGACACAAGGTAAGTAATCAATATCATCGATCTTATCATCATTTAGGGCACTAACTATTTCGCAAGGTAAGTACTTAACATCACTAACTCTCTCAACATCTAACCTCTCTATTAATTCGTTATAACCTCTACTAACCTTAAACGTCTCTATCTTCCTATCAAAATACCTTTTATCATAACACCATTTCATACTTTTTCTATCATTCCGTACAGAGGGTATTAAATCATAAAAACACCTACTAAAAATTAAGGGATTACTTGAAAATACATTGTTTTCCTCTAAGAGACTCTTGCCCTTCAGAAACATTTGTAACCATCTTGGTTTGCAATAAACATGGGGAAAATATACCCTCTGCACTATATTCACAAAATAATTCTCTTCATAATCTCTCTCTCACTTATAATCACTGATTTCTATTCTCTCACTCTCTCTCACTGTTTCTATATTAATTATCATGATCACTATTTATTTTCATTGTATTACTTTTATATATCTCATTTTCAACTATCTTACTACTACTGGTTAATTTATTTTTATAACTAACACCTACCTCGTTAATTATTTCTTCGTAATTTTTCGTTATTTTATTATTGTCACCATGGTCGTATGTTATTTCGTCATTTTCATTTTCGTCACCCTCACCCGTGTCATTAGTTTTGACACCACTACACCCACTCATCTGGTTTAATTCAACTCCTATATTTTCTAGTTTATTATTTATCTCCACGAACTTCTCACTCACTCCATTAAAATCCTCACTTACATTTTTAAATTGGTTATTCATACTTATTTTACTCATATCTATTTCACTTCTTATAATTTAATTAGCTTGTATCCGTCAGTGACTTCGTTCTAGCGTTTTTTATATAGACGCGTTTCGTGACATGTGTCACATCATCAGTAATCCTCGCCAAATTTTAAAATTCACATAAAACACATTTGCACATATTTACTAAATCACAATAACGACACACACATAACACGATGTAACTTCGGCTCCGTTGGACCGGTCCGACCGCGCGTGTAGCCACTCAACTCCACGCTCGGCAACTACACGCGCGGTCGGACCGGTCCAACGGAGCCGAAGTTACATCGTGTTATGTGTGTGTCGTTATTGTGATTTAGTAAATATGTGCAAATGTGTTTTTATGTGTTTTATGTGAATTTTAACATTTGACGAGGATTACTGATGATGTGACACATGTCACGAAACGCGTCTATATAAAAAACGCTAGAACGAAGTCACTGATGGATACAAAGTAATTAAAATATTGTGAAAAAGTGACTTGGATACTATATAAAAACAAAATAAAATTCACTTCTTATGCTTACGAATTCGTTATTCATGTTTCCTAATTTCTCGTCTTGTTTGTCAAGTTTATTATTTACTTCATTTATCTTTGACTTGATTTCAATTTTAAACTCATTCAAGCTCGTGTTTAAATTATTATTTTCTGACTTCATTTCAGTTTTAAATTCATTTAAACTCGTGTTTTGTTGGTCAAACTTTTTATTCATTTCTACGCTATTTGCATTTATCTCTGATTTGATTTCAGTTTTCATTCCTGACATCATTTCCATCATCAACGCTAATTGGTTAAATATATTTATCTCGCTATTTCTACTACACCCAGCTACTACTGTTTCATTTACATCTACTATTTCGACCACATTCTCACTAACAATTTCATTAGTTTTTACCATATGATCTTGAGTAACATTCAACACTGATCCTACCTCTGCACTTTCATCTAAATTTGTATTTGCGTCTTTCTCTGCCATTTTTCGACTAAATTGTAAATCAACTTTAATTTAAATAAAGTAAATTTACATTGTCTATGTTAGACGGGCGCCAACTGAAGTCTTACTGGTTAATTAGTTATTAAAAATGTCCCTGTTAGGGCGTTAACTGAAGTGTTACTCAGTAATTGTTTATTAAAATAAATATGATTATATGTAATGTTTGGTCCAGGGAATCGTTTAGTGTGCTTAGGCAGAGAACAGTGAGCAAATACAAATAAAAAATGCGTAAATCAAGTAAATTATAACATTATTTATTTTCCTTTGGGAACATAAAAAAGATCATGAACACACTTATTCCGCCTTAAGGCGTAAAACTGATTATCAACAAACTACGAAATCAAAATACTACTACGTATATCAAAATAACGCAACTCAACACTTCTTGTTAGGCCTATATGCATACACCTTTACATATATTTTTGATTTTGGTTGAGCTCAACTTTATAATTTATGAAAAAGCCAGTATTTGAATTATTTTGAAATGTCTACTTTCCTGTTGATGCGTAGAAATTCGACACCTGGGGCGTCTCCTCGTAGCGTGCACTGTTTGCTGTTTTACACTTTTATATCTTAGGCCGAACTGTTTGTTTATTTTATTTATCACTGGTTAATACAGTAATTATACTTTTTTGAAAAGTCTAAAACTGGTTGAAATCTCACAGTGATCCATTTACGTCTTATGCTGTTTATGTGGGCGAAAACGGTACTCAGCCGGCGGCGAGCGAAACTCCCCACGTCCGCTTTGTTTTGCTGTTAATTGCCGACTGGCGTTCAGTATTACAAATTTCCGTTTGTTGCGTCTTCAAACTGCTTCACCCCGTCCCCGCTATTCGTCTCGTACTCAGTAATGTAACGTTCCGTTGAGTTGAGTATCACCTTTTTAACTTCGTCGCGAAATGTTTTTCGTCAACAAATACTTGATGTGTTGGTCACTGGCTATAAATAGATTTCCGTTATAATCTCATAACCATGTATGGCCATGGAAATTATTTACTGGCTATCGCGTCACCTCAAAGGGGCCTCATCTTTGCATGTTATAGAATTTATGAAATTACACAATAATATTTAGGTAAATTTAGACCTATTACAATACCCCCCCCCCATGAGAGGTTGCATGCTGAATCATAAAATCTCTCATTGACACTCATACTTTCTAAAGGGTCAGCCAAAATATTTCACTAAAACCCCCTTACGTTTTATTCATAATTATGGTTAACTTACCCCTGGTCCAGTGACTGTGACCGTACCTGAATGACCTTACTGGACTTCTCTTTCGAGATCCCAACACCGCAATTCCAGACCGGCACTTGACGCTCCTGCTCTGACACGCAGGCCAGCACAGGACCGCTGCCACAGCATCACCAGACACTGAAACATGAAATCAAAAAATATCAAATAGTAGCCTGGTATAATAACATATCCCTAACTGATCTGGTTCCCCTTAGCTGTGTTGGTTTGCGTTAAGAAGTACGTACTGTTTTTTTTTTCCTACATATGGATGAATACTTAGTCTAAGTATAATACATTATAATAATTACATATCAACATTCTGTATAACCTTCTCTAGTTAACTCTTACCCCAAAATTCGAAATGATCGGTCTGATTCCCATCAAAATTGAAATAAACATTTCCATTACAACGTATAAATCCCTTCCATTATAAATATTCCATTCACATTTCAAAATTAACAAACTCCTTATATAGAGTAAAACACATTAAATCAACTACATTAGAACAAATTACTTACTTAACAGTCGTTAAGTATCTTCATATTACTCTTTATTACATTAAAATAAAATACTCCTCGTCAACACAACATCATTCATTTGTTTACATCAGAAAATTAATTACATACTCTACATTATTGATGTAACTCATTTTAATATTTAATATTTCATTACTAACAACCTAGTAACCACTTTCTCCATCATCACATAATTTATTAAATTATGACTTTATTTTAAACTCCTCTTTCCACACACACTATTACCCCCCTGGACTGTAGCGTCCAGTTGCCTCCAATACATAATACATAATAAAACATATTAAACACTCACAATGAACATAAACCTCATTACATTAAAATAAACATCTCAGTTGCATCTGAATAAAATTTCCAACATTCCAAAACTTTAATTTCAATTGAACCTGTTACTACTCAACCTTTAATTATTTACCACTTCTTATACCATTAGATTCTCCAAAAATTCAAATTTATTATCAACATTCATTTTACATAACATTTTATTTATTAAACATTGAGATTATTACCTCAAAATAAACAATTCATCTTTAAATTTGCATATACAATTATAGACATTACATTTTAATTTCAATTGAACTTTTTACTAATCAATCATCAATTATTTAGCATTTACTATACCATTAAATTCTCCAAAAATTTTTTTAATATGTTATTAACATTCATCTTGTACAATATTTCATTTGTTCTCCTTTCAGATTAATACAATTATTTTGTCAAACATATTTCATTACCTTAACAAAATTCACAAAGTTGAGTATACTTCACCTTGTTACATCATTACATTTAATATCAACATAAAAGTATACAATACACATTATTATTTGTTATCGTTTACCACAAATCATTTCATAAAACAGTCCAATTCAAAACCATTAATCACATAGTTAAACGTTCATAAACATTAATTGTTTACCCCCCTTCATCGTATAATAACCTGGTCTTACGTCTACACAATTCATTTTTTATTAAATCCATTATATCATTTCTATCAATATAAAGATTATTCAACTTCTTATACCCTTCCACAATACCATAACAATTAACAGGATTATTCCATATTATTACCTAATATAATTTGTCACCACCGAGTATAGTCCAGTCACCTTTAGTATGATCTGTCACAATTAGGTCAATTATAATTTCATCATTATTATCATCTGCTGGTGTACCAGTTTTGACACAAGGTAAGTAATCAATATCATCGATCTTATCATCATTTAGTGCACTAACTATTTCGCAAGGTAAGTACTTAACATCACTAACTCTCTCAACATCTAACCTCTCTATTAATTCGTTATAACCTCTACTAACCTTAAACGTCTCTATCTTCCTATCAAAATACCTTTTATCATAACACCATTTCATACTTTTTCTATCATTCCGTACAGAGGGTATTAAATCATAAAAACACCTACTAAAAATTAAGGGATTACTTGAAAATACATTGTTTTCCTCTAAGAGACTCTTGCCCTTCAGAAACATTTGTAACCATCTTGGTTTGCAATAAACATGGGGAAAATATACCCTCTGCCCTATATTCACAAAATAATTCTCTTCATAATCTCTCTCTAACTTATAATCACTGATTTCTATTCTCTCACTCTCTCTCACTGTTTCTATATTAATTATCATGATCACTATTTATTTTCATTGTATTACTTTTATATATCTCATTTTCAACTATCTTACTACTACTGGTTAATTTATTTTTATAACTAACACCTACCTCGTTAATTATTTCTTCGTAATTTTTCGTTATTTTATTATTGTCACCATGGTCGTATGTTATTTCGTCATTTTCATTTTCGTCACCCTCACCCGTGTCATTAGTTTTGACACCACTACACCCACTCATCTGGTTTAATTCAACTCCTATATTTTCTAGTTTATTATTTATCTCCACGAACTTCTCACTCACTCCATTAAAATCCTCACTTATATTTTTAAATTGGTTATTCATACTTATTTTACTCATATCTATTTCACTTCCTATAATTTAATTAGCTTGTATCCGTCAGTGACTTCGTTCTAGCGTTTTTTATATAGACGCGTTTAGTGACATGTGTCACATCATCAGTAATCCTCGCCAAATTTTAAAATTCACATAAAACACATTTGCACATATTTACTAAATCACAATAACGACACACACATAACACGATGTAACTTCGGCTCCGTTGGACCTGTCCGACCGCGCGTGTAGCCACTCAACTCCACGCTCGGCAACTACACGCGCGGTCGGACCGGTCCAACGGAGCCGAAGTTACATCGTGTTATGTGTGTGTCGTTATTGTGATTTAGTAAATATGTGCAAATGTGTTTTTATGTGTTTTATGTGAATTTTAACATTTGACGAGGATTACTGATGATGTGACACATGTCACGAAACGCGCCTATATAAAAAACGCTAGAACGAAGTCACTGATGGATACAAGGTAATTAAAATATTGTGAAAAAGTGACTTGGATACTATATAAAAACAAAATAAAATTCACTTCTTATGCTTACGAATTCGTTATTCATGTTTCCTAATTTCTCGTCTTGTTTGTCAAGTTTATTATTTACTTCATTTATCTTTGACTTGCTTTCAATTTTAAACTCATTCAAGCTCGTGTTTAAATCATTATTTTCTGACTTCATTTCAGTTTTAAATTCATTTAAACTCGTGTTTTGTTGGTCAAACTTATTATTCATTTCTACGCTATTTGCGTTTATCTCTGATTTGATTTCAGTTTTCATTCCTGACATCATTTCCATCATCAACGCTAATTGGTTAAATATATTTATCTCGCTATTTCTACTACACCCAGCTACTACTGTTTCATTTACATCTACTATTTCGACCACATTCTCACTAACAATTTCATTAGTTTTTACCATATGATCTTGAGTAACATTCAACACTGATCCTACCTCTGCACTTTCATCTAAATTTGTATTTGCGTCTTTCTCTGCCATTTTTCGACTAAATTGTAAATCAACTTTAATTTAAATAAAGTAAATTTACATTGTCTATGTTAGACGGGCGCCAACTGAAGTCTTACTGGTTAATTAGTTATTAAAAATGTCCCTGTTAGGGCGTTAACTGAAGTGTTACTCAGTAATTGTTTATTAAAATGAATATGATTATATGTAATGTTTGGTCCAGGGAATCGTTTAGTGTGCTTAGGCAGAAAACAGTGAGCAAATACAAATAAAAAATGCGTAAATCAAGTAAAAAATAACATTATTTATTTTCCTTTGGGAACATAAAAAAGATCATGAACACACTTATTCCGCCTTAAGGCGTAAAACTGATTATCAACAAACTACGAAATCAAAATACTACTACGTATATCAAAATAACGCAACTCAACACTTCTTGTTAGGCCTATATGCATACACCTTTACATATATTTTTGATTTTGGTTGAGCTCAACTTTATAATTTATGAAAAAGCCAGTATTTGAATTATTTTGAAATGTCTACTTTCCTGTTGATGCGTAGAAACTCGACACCTGGGGCGTCTCCTCGTGGCGTGCACTGTCTGCTGTTTTACACTTTTATATCTTACGGCCGAACTCTTTGTTTATTTTATTTATCACTGGTTAATACATTAATTATACTTTTTTGAAAAGCCTAAACTAGTTGAAATCTCACATTGATCAATTTACGTCTTATGCTGTTTATGTGGGCGAAAACGGTACTCAGCCGGCGGCGAGCGAAACTCCCCACGTCCGCTTTGTTTTGCTGTTAATTGCCGACTGGCGTTCAGTATTACAAATTTCCGTTTGTTGCGTCTTCAAACTGCTTCACCCCGCTCCCCGCTATTCGTCTCGTACTCAGTAATGTAACGTTCCGTTGAGTTGAGTATCACCTTTTTAACTTCGTCGCGAAATGTTTTTCGTCAACAAATACTTGATGTGTTGGTCACTGGCTATAAATAGATTTTCGTTATAATCTCATAACCATATATGGCCATGGAAATTATTTACTGGCTATCGCGTCACCTCAATGGGGCCTCATCTTTGCATGTTATAGAATTTATGAAATTACACAATAATATTTAGGTAAATTTAGACCTATTACAATACCCCCCCCCCTAATGAGAGGTTTTATGCTGAAGCATAAAATTTCTCATTGATACTCATACTTTCTAAAGGGTCATCCAAAATATGTCTCCACAACCCCCTTACGTTTTATTCAAAATTATGGTTAACTTACCCCTAGACCAGTGACTGTGACCGTACCTGAATGACCTAACTGGACTTCTCTTTCGAGATCCCAACACCGCAAGGCCAGACCGGCACTTGACGCTCCTGCTCTGACACGCAGGCCAGCACAGGACCGCTGCCACAGCATCACCAGACACTGAAACATGAAATCAAAAAATATCAAATTATATCCTGGTATAATATCATATCCCTAACTGATCTGGTTCCCCTTAGCTGTGTTGGTTTGCGTTAAGAAGTACGTACTGTTTTTTTTTCCTACATATGGATGAATACTTAGTCTAAGTATAATACATTATAAGAATTACATATCAACATTCTGTATAACCTTCTCTAGTTAACTCTTACCCCAAAATTCGAAATGATCGGTCTGATTCCCATCAAAATTTAAATAAACATTTCCATTACAACGTATAAATCCCTTCCATTATAAATATTCCATTCACATTTCAAAATTAACAAACTCCTTATATAGAGTAAAACACATTAAATCAACTACATTAGAACAAATTACTTACTTAACAGTCGTTAAGTATCTTCATATTACTCTTTATTACATTAAAATAAAATACTCCTCGTCAACACAACATCATTCATTTGTTTACATCAGAAAATTAATTACATACTCTACATTATTGATGTAACTCATTTTAATATTTAATATTTCATTACTAACAACCTAGTAACCACTTTCTCCATCATCACATAATTTATTAAATTATGACTTTATTTTAAACTCCTCTTTCCACACACACTATTACCCCCCTGGACTGTAGCGTCCAGTTGCCTCCAATACATAATACATAATAAAACATATTAAACACTCACAATGAACATAAACCTCATTACATTAAAATAAACATCTCAGTTGCATCTGAATAAAATTTCCAACATTCCAAAACTTTAATTTCAATTGAACCTGTTACTACTCAACCTTTAATTATTTACCACTTCTTATACCATTAGATTCTCCAAAAATTCAAATTTATTATCAACATTCATTTTACATAACATTTTATTTATTAAACATTGCGATTATTACCTCAAAATAAACAATTCATCTTTAAATTTGCATATAAAATTATAGACATTATATTTTAATTTCAATTGAACTTTTTACTAATCAATCATCAATTATTTAGCATTTACTATACCATTAAATTCTCCAAAAATTTTTTTAATTTGTTATTAACATTCATCTTGTACAATATTTCATTTGTTCTCCTTTCAAATTAATACAATTATTTTGTCAAACATATTTCATTACCTTAACAAAATTCACAAAGTTGAGTATACTTCACCTTGTTACATCATTACATTTAATATCAACACAAAAGTATACAATACACATTATTATTTGTTATCGTTTACCACAAATCATTTCATAAAACAGTCCAATTCAAAACCATTAATCACATAGTTAAACGTTCATAAACATTAATTGTTTACCCCCCATCATCGTATAATAACCTGGTCTTACGTCTACACAATTCATTTTTTATTAAATCCATTATATCATTTCTATCAATAAAAAGATTATTCAACTTCTTATACCCTTCCACAATACCATAACAATTAACAGGATTATTCAATATTATTACCTCATATAATTTGTCACCACCGAGTATAGTCCAGTCACCTTTAGTATGATCTGTCACAATTAGGTCAATTATAATTTCATCATTATTATCATCTGCTGGTGTACCAGTTTTGACACAACGTAAGTAATCAATATCATCGATCTTATCATCATTTGGTGCACTAACTATTTCGCAAGGTAAGTACTTAACATCACTAACTCTCTCAACATCTAACCTCTCTATTAATTCGTTATAACCTCTACTAACCTTAAACGTCTCTATCTTCCTATCAAAATACCTTTTATCATAACACCATTTCATACTTTTTCTATCATTCCGTACAGAGGGTATTAAATCATAAAAACACCTACTAAAAATTAAGGGATTACTTGAAAATACATTGTTTTCCTCTAAGAGACTCTTGCCCTTCAGAAACATTTGTAACCATCTTGGTTTGCAATAAACATGGGGAAAATATACCCTCTGCCCTATATTCACAAAATAATTCTCTTCATAATCTCTCTCTAACTTATAATCACTGATTTCTATTCTCTCACTCTCTCTCACTGTTTCTATATTAATTATCATGATCACTATTTATTTTCATTGTATTACTTTTATATATCTCATTTTCAACTATCTTACTACTACTGGTTAATTTATTTTTATAACTAACACCTACCTCGTTAATTATTTCTTCGTAATTTTTCGTTATTTTATTATTGACACCATGGTCGTATGTTATTTCGTCATTTTCATTTTCGTCACCCTCACCCGTGTCATTAGTTTTGACACCACTACACCCTCTCATCTGGTTTAATTCAACTCCTATATTTTCTAGTTTATTATTTATCTACACGAACTTCTCACTCACTCCATTAAAACTCTCACTTATATTTTTAAATTGGTTATTCATACTTAATTTACTCATATCTATTTCACTTCTTATAATTTAATTAGCTTGTATCCGTCAGTGACTTCGTTCTAGCGTTTTTTATATAGACGCGTTTCGTGACATGTGTCACATCATCAGTAATCGTCGCCAAATGTTCAAATTCACATAAAACACATTTGCACCTATTTACTAAATCACAATAACGACACACACATAACACGATGTAACTTCGGCTCCGTTGGGCCGGTCCGACCGCGCGTGTAGCCACTCAACTCCACGCTCGGCAACTACACGCGCGGTCGGACCGGTCGAACGGAGCCGAAGTTACATCGTGTTATGTGTGTGTCGTTATTGTGATTTAGTAAATATGTGCAAATGTGTTTTTATGTGTTTTATGTGAATTTTAACATTTGACGAGGATTACTGATGATGTGACACATGTCACGAAACGCGTCTATATAAAAAACGCTAGAACGAAGTCACTGATGGATACAAGGTAATTAAATTATTGTGAAAAAGTGACTTAGATACTATATAAAAACAAAATAAAATTCACTTCTTATGCTTACGAATTTGTTATTCATGTTTCCTAATTTCTCGTCTTGTTTGTCAAGTTTATTATTAATTCATTTATCTCTGACTTGATTTCAATTTTAAACTCATTCAAGCTCGTGTTTAAATTATTATTTTCTGACTTCATTTCAGGTTTAAATTCATTTAAACTCGTGTTTTGTTGGTCAAACTTATTATTCATTTCTACGCTATTTGCATTTATCTCTGATTTGATTTCAGTTTTCATTCCTGACATCATTTCCATCATCAACGCTAATTGGTTAAATATATTTATCTCGCTATTTCTACTACCCCCAGCTACTACTGTTTCATTTACATCTACTATTTCGACCACATTCTCACTAACAATTTCATTAGTTTTTACCATATGATCTTGAGTAACATTCAACACTGATCCTACCTCTGCACTTTCATCTAAATTTGTATTTGCGTCTTTCTCTGCCATTTTTCGACTAAATTGTAAATCAACTTTAATTTAAATAAAGTAAATTTACATTGTCTATGTTAGACGGGCGCCAACTGAAGTCTTACTGGTTAATTAGTTATTAAAAATGTCCCTGTTAGGGCGTCAACTGAAGTGTTACTCAGTAATTGTTTATTAAAATGAATATGATTATATGTAATGTTTGGTCCAGGGAATCGTTTAGTGTGCTTAGGCAGAGAACAGTGAGCAAATACAAATAAAAAATGCGTAAATCAAGTAAATTATAACATTATTTATTTTCCTTTGGGAAAATAAAAAAGATCATGAACACACTTATTCCGCCTTAAGGCGTAAAACTGATTATCAACAAACTACGAAATCAAAATACTACTACGTATATCAAAATAACGCAACTCAACACTTCTTGTTAGGCCTATATGCATACACCTTTACATATATTTTTGATTTTGGTTGAGCTCAACTTTATAATTTATGAAAAAGCCAGTATTTGAATTATTTTGAAATGTCTACTTTCCTGTTGATGCGTAGAAATTCGACACCTGGGGCGTCTCCTCGTGGCGTGCACTGTTTGCTGTTTTACACTTTTATATCTTAGGCCGAACTGTTTGTTTATTTTATTTATAACTGGTTAATACAGTAATTATACTTTTTTGAAAAGTCTAAAACTGGTTGAAATCTCACAGTGATCAATTTACGTCTTATGCTGTTTATGTGGGCGAAAACGGTACTCAGCCGGCGGCGAGCGAAACTCCCCACGTCCGCTTTGTTTTGCTGTTAATTGCCGACTGGCGTTCAGTATTACAAATTTCCGTTTGTTGCGTCTTCAAACTGCTTCACCCGGCTCCCCGCTATTCGTCTCGTACTCAGTAATGTAACGTTCCGTTGAGTTGAGTATCACCTTTTTAACTTCGTCGCGAAATGTTTTTCGTCAACAAATACTTGATGTGTTGGTCACTGGCTATAAATAGATTACCGTTATAATCTCATAACCATGTATGGCCATGGAAATTATTTACTGGCTATCGCGTCACCTCAAAGGGGCCTCATCTTTGCATGTTATAGAATTTATGGAATTACACAATAATATTTAGGTAAATTTAGACCTATTACAATACTCCCCCCCCTACAATGAGAGGTTTCATGCTGAAGCATAAAATCTCTCATTGACACTCATACTTTCTAAAGGGTCAGCCAAAATATGTCTCCTCAACCCCCTTACGTTTTATTCAAAATTATGGTTAACTTACCCCTGGTCCAGTGACTGTGACCGTACCTGAATGACCTTACGAGGATAATTAACCAGTAAGACTTCAGTTGGCGCCCACTCAACTCCACGCTCGGCAACTACACGCGCGGTCGGACCGGTCCAACGGAGCCGAAGTTACAGCGTGTTATGTGTGTGTCGTTATTGTGATTTAGTAAATATGTGCAAATGTGTTTTTATGTGTTTTATGTGAATTTTAACATTGACGAGGATTACTGATGATGTGACACATGTCACGAAACGCGTCTATATAAAAAACGCTAGAACGAAGTCACTGATGGATACAAGGTAATTAAATTATTGTGAAAAAGTGACTTGGTTACTATATAAAAACAAAATAAAATTCACTTCTTATGCTTACGAATTCGTTATTCATGTTTCCTAATTTCTCGTCTTGTTTGTCAAGTTTATTATTTACTTCATTTATCTCTGACTTGATTTCAATTTTAAACTCATTCAAGCTAGTGTTTAAATTATTATTTTCTGACTTCATTTCAGTTTTAAATTCATTTAAACTCGTGTTTTGTTGGTCAAACTTATTATTCATTTCTACGCTATTTGCATTTATCTCTGATTTGATTTCAGTTTTCATTCCTGACATCATTTCCATCATCAACGCTAATTGGTTAAATATATTTATCTCGCTATTTCTACTACCCCCAGCTACTACTGTTTCATTTACATCTACTATTTCGACAACATTCTCACTAACAATTTCATTAGTTGTTACCATATGATCTTGAGTAACATTCAACACTGATCCTACCTCTGCACTTTCATCTAAATTTGTATTTGCGTCTTTCTCTGCCATTTTTCGACTAAATTGTAAATCAACTTTAATTTAAATAATGTAAATTTACAATGTCACTGTTACTCGGGCGCCAACTGAAGTCTTACTGGTTAATTAGTTATTAAAAATGTCCCTGTTAGGGCGTCAACTGAAGTGTTACTCAGTAATTGTTTCTTAAAATGAATATGATTATATGTAATGTTTGGTCCAGGGAATCGTTTAGTGTACTTAGGCAGAGAACAGTGAGCAAATACAAATAACAAAATGCGTAAATCAAGTAAAATATAACATTATTTATTTTCCTTTGGGAACATAAAAAAGATCATGAACACACTTATTCCGCCTTAAGGCGTAAAACTGATTGTCAACAAACTACGAAATCAAAATACTACTACGTATATCAAAATAACGCAACTCAACACTTCTTGTTAGGCCTATATGCATACACCTTTACGTACATTTTTGATTTTGGTTGAGCTCAACTTTATAATTTATGAAAAAGCCAGTATTTGAATTATTTTGAAATGTCTACTTTCCTGTTGATGCGTAGAAACTCGACACCTGGGGCGTCTCCTCGTGGCGTGCACTGTTTGCTGTTTTACACTTTTATATCTTACGGCCGAACTTTTTGTTTATTTTATTTATCACTGGTTAATACATTAATTATACTTTTTTGAAAAGTCTAAAACTGGTTGAAATCTCACATTGATCAATTTACGTCTTATGCTGTTTATGTGGGCGAAAACGGTACTCAGCCGGCGGCGAGCGAAACTCCCCACGTCCGCTTTGTTTTGCTGTCAATTGCCGACTGGCGTTCAGTATTACAAATTTCCGTTTGTTGCGTCTTCAAACTGCTTCACCCCGCTCCCCGCTATTCGTCTCGTACTCAGTAATGTAACGTTCCGTTGAGTTGAGTATCACCTTTTTAACTTCGTCGCGAAATGTTTTTCGTCAACAAATACTTGATGTGTTGGTCACTGGCTATAAATAGATTTTCGTTATAATCTCATAACCATATATGGCCATGGAAATTATTTACTGGCTATCGCGTCACCTCAAAGGGGCCTCATCTTTGCATGTTATAGAATTTATGAAATTACACAATAATATTTAGGTAAATTTAGACCTATTACAATACCCCCCCCCCCAATGAGAGGTTTCATGCTGAAGCATAAAATCTCTCATTGACACTCATACTTTCTAAAGGGTCAGCCAAAATATGTCTCCACAACCCCCTTACGTTTTATTCAAAATTATGGTTAACTTACCCCTGGTCCAGTGACTGTGACCGTACCTGAATGACCTTACTGGACTTTCAGATCCCAAAACCCCAAGGCCAGACCGGCACTTGACGCTCCTGCTCTGACACGCAGGCCAGCACAGGACCGTTGCCACAGCATCACCAGACACTGAAACATGAAATCAAAAAATATCAAATAGTAGCCTGGTATAATAACATATCCCTAACTGATCTGGTTCCCCTTAGCTGTGTTGGTTTGCGTTAAGAAGTACGTACTGTTTTTTTTTCCTACATATGGATGAATACTTAGTCTAAGTATAATACATTATAAGAATTACATATCAACATTCTGTATAACCTTCTCTAGTTAACTCTTACCCCAAAATTCGAAATGATCGGTCTGATTCCCATCAAAATTTAAACAAACATTTCCATTACAACGTATAAATCCCTTCCATTATAAATATTCCATTCACATTTCAAAATTAACAAACTCCTTATATAGAGTAAAACACATTAAATCAACTACATTAGAACAAATTACTTACTTAACAGTCGTTAAGTATCTTCATATTACTCTTTATTACATTAAAATAAAATACTCCTCGTCAACACAACATCATTCATTTGTTTACATCAGAAAATTAATTACATACTCTACATTATTGATGTAACTCATTTTAATATTTAATATTTCATTACTAACAACCTAGTAACCACCTTCTCCATCATCACATAATTTATTAAATTATGAATTTATTTTAAACTCCTCTTTCCACACACACTATTACCCCCCTGGACTGTAGCGTCCAGTTGCCTCCAATACATAATACATAATAAAACATATTAAACACTCACAATGAACATAAACCTCATTACATTAAAATAAACATCTCAGTTGCATCTGAATAAAATTTCCAACATTCCAAAACTTTAATTTCAATTGAACCGGTTACTACTAAACCTTTAAATATTTACCACTTCTTATACCATTAGATTCTCCAAAAATTCAAATTTATTATCAACATTCATTTTACATAACATTTTATTTATTAAACATTGCGATTATTACCTCAAAATAAACAATTCATCTTTAAATTTGCATATAAAATTATAGACATTACATTTTAATTTCAATTGAACTTTTTACTAATCAATCATCAATTATTAAGCATTTACTATACCATTAAATTCTCCAAAAATTTTTTTAATTTGTTATTAACATTCATCTTGTACAATATTTCATTTGTCCTCCTTTCAAATTAATACAATTATTTTGTCAAACATATTTCATTACCTTAACAAAATTCACAAAGTTGAGTATAATTCACCTTGTTACATCATTACATTTAATATCAACACAAAAGTATACAATACACATTATTATTTGTTATCGTTTACCACAAATCATTTCATAAAACAGTCCAATTCAAAACCATTAATCACATAGTTAAACGTTCATAAACATTAATTGTTTACCCCCCATCATCGTATAATAACCTGATCTTACGTCTACACAATTCATTTTTTATTAAATCCATTATATCATTTCTATCAATATAAAGATTATTCAACTTCTTATACCCTTCCACAATACCATAACAATTAACAGGATTATTCCATATTATTACCTCATACAATTTGTCACCACCGAGTATAGTCCAGTCACCTTTAGTATGATCTGTCACAATTAGGTCAATTATAATTTCATCATTATTATCATCTGCTGGTGTACCAGTTTTGACACAACGTAAGTAATCAATATCATCGATCTTATCATCATTTGGTGCACTAACTATTTCGCAAGGTAAGTAATTAACATCACTAACTCTCTCAACATCTAACCTCTCTATTAATTCGTTATAACCTCTACTAATCTTAAACATCTCTATCTTCCTATCAAAATACCTTTTATCATAACAACATTTCATACTTTTTCTATCATTCCGTACAGAGGGTATTAAATCATAAAAACACCTACTAAAAATTAAGGGATTACTTGAAAACACATTGTTTTCCTCTAAGGGACTCTTGCCCTTCAAAAACATTTGTAACCATCTTGGTTTGCAATAAACATGGGGAAAATATACCCTCTGCCCTATATTCACAAAATAATTCTCTTCATAATCTCTCTCTAACTTATAATCACTGATTTCTGTTCTCTCACTCTCTCTCACTGTTTCTATATTAATTATCATGATCACTATTTAATTTCATTGTATTACTTTTATATATCTCATTTTCAACTATCTTACTACTACTGGTTAATTTATTTTTATAACTAACACCTACCTCGTTAATTATTTCTTCGTAATTTTTCGTTATTTTAATATTGACACCATGGTCGTATGTTATTTCGTCATTTTCATTTTCGTCACCCTCACCCGTGTCATTAGTTTTGACACCACTACACCCACTCATCTGGTTTAATTCAACTCCTATATTTTCTAGTTTATTATTTATCCCCACGAACTTCTCACTCACTCCATTAAAATTCTCACTTATATTTTTAAATTGGTTATTCATACTTAATTTACTCATATCTATTTCACTTCTTATAATTTAATTAGCTTGTATCCGTCAGTGACTTCGTTCTAGCTTTTTTTATATAGACGCGTTTCGTGACATGTGTCACATCATCAGTAATCCTCGCCAAATGTTAGAATTCACATAAAACACATTTGCACATATTTACTAAATCACAATAACGACACACACATAACACGATGTAACTTCGGCTCCGTTGGACCGGTCTGACCGCGCGTGTAGCCACTCAACTCCACGCTCGGCAACTACACGCGCGGTCGGACCGGTCCAACAGAGCCGAAGTTTCATCGTGTTATGTGTGTGTCGTTATTGTGATTTAGTAAATATGTGCAAATGTGTTTTTATGTGTTTTATGTGAATTTTAACATTTGACGAGGATTACTGATGATGTGACACATGTCACGAAACGCGTCTATATAAAAAACGCTAGAACGAAGTCACTGATGGATACAAGGTAATTAAATTATTGTGAAAAAGTGACTTGGATACTATATAAAAACAAAATAAAATTCACTTCTTATGCTTACGAATTCGTTATTCATGTTTCCTAATTTCTCGTCTTGTTTGTCAAGTTTATTATTTACTTCATTTATCTCTGACTTGATTTCAATTTTAAACTCATTCAAGCTAGTGTTTAAATTATTATTTTCTGACTTCATTTCAGTTTTAAATTCATTTAAACTCGTGTTTTGTTGGTCAAACTTATTATTCATTTCTACGCTATTTGCATTTATCTCTGATTTGATTTCAGTTTTCATTCCTGACATCATTTCCATCATCAACGCTAATTGGTTAAATATATTTATCTCGCTATTTCTACTACCCCCAGCTACTACTGTTTCATTTACATCTACTATTTCGACAACATTCTCACTAACAATTTCATTAGTTGTTACCATATGATCTTGAGTAACATTCAACACTGATCCTACCTCTGCACTTTCATCTAAATTTGTATTTGCGTCTTTCTCTGCCATTTTTCGACTAAATTGTAAATCAACTTTAATTTAAATAATGTAAATTTACAATGTCACTGTTACTCGGGCGCCAACTGAAGTCTTACTGGTTAATTAGTTATTAAAAATGTCCCTGTTAGGGCGTCAACTGAAGTGTTACTCAGTAATTGTTTCTTAAAATGAATATGATTATATGTAATGTTTGGTCCAGGGAATCGTTTAGTGTACTTAGGCAGAGAACAGTGAGCAAATACAAATAACAAAATGCGAAAATCAAGTAAAATATAACATTATTTATTTTCCTTTACGTACATTTTTGATTTTGGTTGAGCTCAACTTTATAATTTATGAAAAAGCCAGTATTTGAATTATTTTGAAATGTCAACTTTCCTGTTGATGCGTAGAAACTCGACACCTGGGGCGTCTCCTCGTGGCGTGCACTGTTTGCTGTTTTACACTTTTATATCTTACGGCCGAACTCTTTGTTTATTTTATTTATCACTGGTTAATACATTAATTATACTTTTTTGAAAAGTCTAAAACTGGTTGAAATCTCACATTGATCAATTTACGTCTTATGCTGTTTATGTGGGCGAAAACGGTACTCAGCCGGCGGCGAGCGAAACTCCCCACGTCCGCTTTGTTTTGCTGTTAATTGCCGACTGGCGTTCAGTATTACAAATTTCCGTTTGTTGCGTCTTCAAACTGCTTCACCCCGCTCCCCGCTATTCGTCTCGTACTCAGTAATGTAACGTTCCGTTGAGTTGAGTATCACCTTTTTAACTTCGTCGCGAAATGTTTTTCGTCAACAAATACTTGATGTGTTGGTCACTGGCTATAAATAGATTTTCGTTATAATCTTATAACCATATATGGCCATGGAAATTATTTACTGGCTATCGCGTCACCTCAAAGGGGCCTCATCTTTGCATGTTATAGAATTTATGAAATTACACAATAAAATTTAGGTAAATTTAGACCCATTACAAGACCAATTCAAAGAGTGTACAACAATTACTGCTGTATTGATAGTTGAATCAAATAGGTTATAAAGATAATAGCGGAAAGTAGGCGTGAAAACTTGCGACAGCGACTGTGACTCACTCTGGTGGCTCGCAGTGTACACTAAAAACCGGGCATCAACAGCTGTGAAGTATTAAATGTCAAATGTTAATAATATTTAATTATTTAAAGAAAATATGGCTGGAAGAGGCAGTATTTGCGCTATATATGGTTGCAATAATTACAGACAGCAAAGTGCGTCAAGGTCTTTCTACAGATTTCCGAAAAATAAAGAAATGTAAGTATGAGTTCAAATGTTAGGTTACATTTCTATATGTTTACACAACTTCAGTTTATATAGAATACTTGATTTTACGGCAGTAGAAAATGATGTACTAATTGATATTACTGATTTTATTAGATGCAAGCAGTGGGTTATTCGGAGCAGACGAGCAGACCTGGATAATATATTCAAAAGAGATGGACCAGAACATTTGAACAAATGTTACGTTGTATGTTCAGATCATTTTGTACAGAAAGACTTTAGAAACAAGAATTTATTAAGTCAGGGGTAAGTATTTTGAACACATCAGAATTTGAGAGTATGTAGACTTTATAAAAGATTGCCTTATTACATTTTAATTTATCTTTTCAGACTTTGGCCTGTATCTATCCCCTCAGTTTTGCCTTCTGCGAAGGACATCAATCCTAGGAGAAGCCCAAAGAAAAGGAAGAGAGAAGAGGAACTGGAGTCAGAAACAACAGTGGGTGGTGAAATCTAAGTGGTGAGTAATGACACCTTCAAAGTTAAGGAAGAGTGCAGAAAGTGTCCACAAATGGCAAAAAAGTGCAGAGCATTGCAAAAAACATGTCCAGATATAAGAAACAGAATTGTGTGTTGAAAGCTAGGCTAAGTATTTTGAATCAGAAGAAAATGAGAAGTAAAACTGCAGAAAACAATATTCTTAGTGATTGTGCAGGTAATTTTTTTAGTGATGTAGCAGATAACTTTATAAAACTTCAGGCTAAACTTAAGGACAGAAAGGCTCAGGGGAGGAGATACTCAGAACAAGATAAGAGTTTTGCTTTGGCCCTTCATTTCTGTTCTCCAAAATCATACAGGTTCTTGCAGACATACTTTTGTTTACCTACTACTAGGTCATTGAGAAGTTGGCTACAAAATTCAGAGGTAAAGCCTGGTATGAATGGCATGTTTCTTGATTTGCTACAAATTAAGTGTGAAAAAATGAAACCCCAAGAAAAAGTCGTATCTGTGGTAATCGATGAAATGTCTCTTAAGTCTCTGTTGACCTATAGTGCTCAAAATGACTTGTTCGAAGGGTTTGTAGACACAGGTTCAGAAATCTTGTCTGACTTAAATGTCACTGAAAGACAGTTATGTCATCAGGCTATGGTGATAATGGTTAAAGGTCTGTACCTCAATTTCAAGCAAATTATAGGATATTATTTGACCAGAGATGCTATGTCAGGGCAGAGCATTAAAGATATGTTAATTAATACTTTAGTGAAAATTCAGGACACTGGACTAGTACCCAAGACTGTAGTTTGTGATCAAGGGGCAAACAATGTTAAAATGAGGAAAATTTTGGGGGTCAGTTCAGACAAGCCATATATTGAAATAAATGATGAAAAAATATACTTTTTCTATGATGCCCCTCACTTGATTAAATCACTGAGAAACAATCTAAAGAAGTATGCTATTTCTTTTATGAATTTGCTAACTGCTATAATTTTTTATTGTTCGACTGCTATAATTTTCTTAAACCAAGGTTGTTTAAGACCTGAAGATGTCAGTAATGACGAAAAGCTTAGTCGAACAATAAAAAATTATAGCAGTTAGCAAATTCATAAAAGAAATAGTAAGGATGGCTGCTAATTTAAACAATACGAAGAATAAAGAAGTATGATTTCAACGTAGGAGGGGAAATTTGTAGTTGGTCTCATGTTGAGGAATTTTATAACAAAGATTCAACCATTGTGCCCAGACTAGCCCCAAAATTAACAAAACAATGTATTTCACTTCCCCCCTTTTCACCAATGAGAGTGTGTTTAGCTGTTCGGACTTTGAGTCATTCTGTCGCTTGTGGCATAAAGGTGCATGTTCAGTTTAATTCCCTACCATCCTCTGCAGCTATTACAGCTGATTTCATTGAAATGTGTGACATATTATTTGACATCTTCAATTCCTCAAAATGTTGTAGCCCTAAGCAGTATAGAAAACCCCTTTGCAGTAATTCTAATCATTTAGAAAAATTGGTAGAAATTGAAAAATGTCTAAAGCAGATCATTGTGTTAAACAGAGGTGCTAATAGTAAACACAACCCAATATGTATATAAGGTTGGATAGATAATATCACTGCTCTTAAGCTATTGTGGTCAGAATTGAAAGAGCGATTTGATTTTCAATTTCTCTTTACTAGAAGGCTGACACTGGATTGTCTGGAAAATGCATTTGTCATTGTGAGGGGTAAAGGGGGCAATAATGTCACTCCAGATGCATCTAAATTTTGCAGTGCATTAAGAACTGTTATGATAAATAACTTACTATCCCTATCACAAGATAGCAATTGTGAGGCTGATGCAGAATTCCTAACCAAATACAATTATTTGAAAATGAGTTACGCTATGAATGTAAGATTAAATAGTAGTGATAACAGACCTATTTGTAATGAAGAAAATGAGATCATTGACAATATTGTGCAAACTACACAGGCAAATGCAGACAGTTATGTTATTGGATGGGCAATCTCAAGATTGCCACACAATGAGTGTAAAAGTGTTTTGATGTCACTTGAACATAATTCCCATGACCCTGAAAACTTCCACATATTAGTGAAGAAATATGAATCAAGTAACATGATTTTCCCCAATGAATGTGCTCACATGTTGTGTTCTAAACTGTCCAGTATTTTTCAAAATAATGTAAATAAATTCATATGTGAAAGCACTCATGCTGTCAAACACAAGTTAGTGAAGTCCTTAATGAGTGAACATGTTAGTGTAGAACGTATGTGTGACAACTGTTATTTCTTGTTAGCCCATAAATACTTTGCAGTCCTCAATAAAGCTCTTGTAAATAAAACAGATGTTTCCTACACATCTAAACAGAAAAAGAAAAATGTCAAATTACAGAAAGTAACACGTATGTGATTTCATGTTAATGTGCATTTGGATGTACATAATATAGTATTTATATAATTATGGTATGTGCATAGTTGTCAGTACATATGGTTGCCTGGCCTATAGTTGTATGTAAATTGTTACAGGAATTTGTCATGTCTAAACTTTAATTTGCGGAAAATAACATGTGTACAGTAGGCTAAGTTATTTTTGAATGTATATAGTTGTCACTTTTCATGCCTTATCTGAAAATTGCAGACAGTATCACATGTAAGTGTAAGTGGTTTTGGTCTAGCTGTAGGCCTAAAATTGATGTTACTTTTCATGCCTTATCTCGTGACTAATAAAATGTTATAACCCCAGACCAAACACTTTGTACTTGAAAACCTGTTCCATAATTCCTTTAAAACTTAAAAGCAATACATTTTCGTATTGTAACCCCGCTTTAACTTAGACTGGTATAAAAAAAGTTATTATTTTTTTTGTTTGAAAATTTTTTTTTGAAATTTTTGTTTTTTCTAAAGAGGGGCCACAAGATAATTAAAACTAGACCAAAGCCTAGAGAAGCCAAAAATGCGCTGGATCCAGTGAGACGGGACTTGCAATTAAAACTCACAAAATTAACAATCAATAAAATCCTTTTATTATTCTATCTCCTTTCTGTTACCTACAAAATCAATAAATATAACATTCAGAATCTATTTTCCCCTTAAAATTGTTAATTAAAAATGATTTATTCTCTTTAAAAAAAGTTACTTGAAATTATTAATAAATAAAAAATTTATTTTCTATATTCTCTAAAAAAAAATCAATTGAAACTTAATTGAGATAAAATCTATATACTCCTTGACAAGGTTAATTAAAATAAAGTAATTCTCTTAAAAAAAATATTAATTAAAAATTAATAGAGACAAATCTACATACTCCTTATTAAAGTTAATTAAAATAAATTAATTCTCTTTAAAAAATATTAATTAAAAATGAATAGAGACAGAATCTATATACTCCTTAACAAAACTCTTTTGAAATTAATTATTATAAATCCTTATTCTCTCTTTCCGAATTGTCATCAGAAATTAAATGTATATATAACCCTATGTTTTATATTTTCTTTTATAAACCCTATATCTAACTCCCCCAAAAATACACACAAATGTACAATACATATAGAACCCCACAAAATACACACACGAATATACAATACATCTACATGTTCCACAATACAGGACAATTATAACATATATCTCTTGCCACACCCTTTTCTACTTCATGAGGTACATCATTAATAATTTATGAAAATCCATGTCAGGTTTTAATTCTTAATATGTGCATAACACATTACATGTGTATCTGATTATATATGCAACACCAGTAGTCCCCAGGACATAATAAATTCAAAATTTGGCCAAGTGCCTAATACTATTATAAAATGCTGCCACACGGGGCACTTAGACTGGGAGAAATAAAATTTAGAATACAGTGAACACCCCAGTGATCATAATTAATTAAAAGAATTAATATATTGATAAATATTGTTAAGTTTTGAAAATAGTAATGTGTCATGAACCTTATAACCCTTTTAAAAGTAATTTTGGCCCAAAGGCCGACATGTCATAAGCAAGATAGTGCATAACTCAACCTGTCCCAACAGCATGTTTAACTCTGCATGGACATGCACCTATACAGGATTAAACTGGTGACCCGACTTAACTACCAAAGAAACTTCTATCCCTATATAATCCAAACTGAATTTAAAAAAGAGAAATTAATATATATAAAATGAAAACTAAATTGAACTGGTGAAATTACATGTTGATTGAATGAATTAGTAGCAGTAATGAAACCCTTATACTGGAAATAAAAAAGGAAATTACACGTCTGAATGGTGAGCAGCACCAGATGCATGTCAGCCTCTGGGCTCACAGATTATACAAACAAATTAATAAAATTTACAAAAGGTTCCCCCCCAAGTTCACGCACTATTCTGTCCCGTTAATCGGGGACCCAATTAAAATGTTTAAAACTGAAAGTCATTGTTGTTGAGTGATTGAATGTCCACTGGCTCTAGTGAGTTACATCACACTGTGTAAAGAATATATAACATGGATTGAGTTCACCTTATTTTTTCCATGGGTGTGAAGGGGTGATCCCGTGGCCTACATGATAGGGTGTTTGTGTTTCGTCTTCGCTATTCTCCTCCGGCAGATGAAGTTGAGAGAGAAAATCTGGATGTTAAAAGTTCAGGTTGGAGCTGGTCCCCGCCTTCATCGAGGAACCCGCAGATCTGTTATTGGTTAGCCTGCCATAGGTAGAAGAATGGTGCAACAAGTTCTTCTCTGCCGGAGAAAAAAAAGACGCAGCTAACAAGACGACGTTCAGAGCGAGACAAAGATTTCTAGAAACGCAGTTCCGCTTTCTGAACTCGCAAACCGTGGCTCTCGCTAGAGGGCAGCACCAATCAAGCACCGCTCTTATGGTATTACAGTTGCAGATTTGTTATCTCAACCGCTGCTACCGCTAAATACCGTACAGCATTTAACGTCCTTTTTCTGACGTTAAATACCGAACACTCGCCGATCTATTTTAGAACGGCACACCCTCACCCCAAAAGGGCAACATAGTTGCCCCACACTTAGACAGAGGAGTACCCTGCAGTGTACCCCAATGTTTTTTTACTACAACGTAGGTGTTCCTCGGTTTTCCCAGCCGCCATGGTACTCAGGAGAGCAATGGCTCAGAAGGAAGTCGAAAATACAGAAAGAAGACGTGTAGTAAGCGAGAGTGTTGGCACTACACACTGACCTGATCAGGGCCAGCATGCAGCAAGAAAGACAGAAGAAGACAAGAAGAAAGAGTGTTCGGGTACCCTGAGTTCTGAACTCCTGAGGCCTGACCACTATTTGGGAACTCCGAGGCTACCTCAACAGGGACCCATGCCCTATCTCTTCGGGGACTAACCCCCTTCAATTAGTCCGCGATTCCCCCCCGACAACGCTTCAATTTAGAAATATGAGTTACCATGATTTTAGAATCGTCCCCCGGTACGCCCAGCCGGGCCGTCACCGGTGACGTGAACCCCAGGATGCGATATGGCCCTGACCAGCGGTAACACAACTTTGCGGCACGTATGTCTGCGGCTGAGCTGAGTGGGTGGCTTTGGCAATACACCCAGTCACCAATTCGGAAGGGGTTTGGAATTCGCCGCTGATTATAACGTCGACGGACCCGCTCGTGCGCTCGCAGCAAATTCTTCCGAGCTTCCTTCCACCTCTCTGCTGTTTTATTATCGGGCTCCCGTGGCAGAAGATCTTCGATATTCCACAAATTGGTCAACGGGAGTGCGGGCGAGAATCCAAACAGGATTTCAAAGGGCACGGCCTGATGACTATCGTGTCGGGCCGTGTTAAAAGCTAATTGTAACCACTTCAGATTCTGATCCCAGGTGGTTTGTTGCTCTGCGTGATAAGCAATCAGGGCGGACCGGAGATTCCGATTGAATCTCTCCGCATGGGACGGTTGTGGGTAATAAGGGGAAGTGGTTACTTGTTTGATCCCACTGGCGAAACACATTCGCCGGAATTCACCCGAGATGAACTGCCGGCCATTGTCCGAGACAATGATGGTCGGAAGACCGAAATGCTGAAACACATTGTTCTGGAGCGCGTTAATGGTTAAACGAGCGGTTGCCTGCCGTAAGGGCAGTAGCCAGGAAAACTTTGAAAAAGCATCCACACAAACAAGCAGGTAAGCATTACCTGACTTGCTACGGGGGAATGGCCCCACGTAGTCGATGAACAACTTCTCCATCGGTCTGCTCGCCACCTCAGATGACAACAACCCTAATTTGGTGTTCTGGGCAGGCTTGCTCAAGCCACATAGATGACAGCTCTTAACCCTGGTCGCGATGTCCCTATCCATGCCCTTCCAGATAAAATGTTTCCTAATACTGGAAATGGTCTTAGAAATTCCCTTGTGGCCTCCTACTGGGGAATTATGGTAATAACTGAAGACCATGGGCACTAACTTGCTAGGCAGCACGATCTTAGGGGCACGTCCTTTTCTTTCTCTACAACAGAGGACTCCCTTGGACAAGAAGTAAGGGGCCTGTACGTTACCCTCATTGATATTTTGGATGACTGGACCCAGCTCTTCGTCGTTTAACTGATGAGGTAACACATCAGTGAAGGCTAATGGAAAGTCTAATAGAACGGAACAGGGTTGCTCAGATTGGGCATCACTGGGCTGGGAAAACATGCGGGACAAGGCGTCTGCAACCACATTTTGAGATCCCCTAATGTGTTGCACTGTGAACTTAAAGGATGAGATCTTTACCACCCATCTACCAATTTTACCCAGTTGCCGGGGATGAGCCAGAAGCCAAGAGAGAGCCTGATTGTCGGTCTCGAGCAGGAACTCAGCATGTTCCAGGAAACGCCTGAACTTGTCTAGAGCGTACACAACAGCTAAACACTCTAGCTCATAGACAGATGATTTTCGTTCTTGCTGGGTTAATGTCCGGGAAATAAAAGCCACAGGCTGCCTAGCGTCGTCTACAACTTGGGAAAGAACCGCCCCGAGCGCAACCGAACTCGCGTCCGTCTGCAGTATAGACGGCTTCGAAAAGTCGGGCATCCGTAACACCGGTGGGGAGATGATGGCTTCCTTCAAGGTGTTGAAAGCCTTCTGTTGATTCTCACCCCATGTAAATTTAGCGCCCTTCTTCCTCAGTTCGTTCAAGGGTGCGGCAATCTCGGCGATGTTAGGTATGAAACGTCGGTAAAAATGTACCATACCGACGAATCTCGCTATGCCCTTCGCATCCCTAGGGGGAGGGAAGTCACGGATGCCCTGTGTCCTCTCGGGGTCGACAGTAACGCCCCGGTGTGAAACCAAGTGGCCCAAGAAAGAAATACTCTCTTGGGCGAAACGAACCTTTTCGGGATTGACAGTGAGACCAGATCTCCTTAACCGACCCATCACTTCTCTGAGATGACCCAGATGATCCTCGAAGGTCTCGCTATATACCAATAAATCGTCAAGGTAATTAAACACGAACCTGAATTTCACATCGTGAAAAACGGTATCGAGAAGACGAGTAAGTGTCTGGGCCCCCACAGCCAACCCCATGGGAACCCTTATGTACTGGTACAAATTCCAGGGTACACAAAAGGCCGTATATGGTCTACTCTCTTTGGCCAGCGGAATCTGATGATAGGCCGCGTTAAGATCGATTATTGTAAAATATCTGGCCCCACTGAACCAATCAAAGGCCGAATGTAAATCTGGGAGGGGAACAGAATCCACCTCTATATTGGAGTTCAACTTCCGATAATCTATGACCATACGTTGCTTGCCCCCAGGCTTTGGTACTAAAAATGCTGGACTGGCATAGCTAGAATGAGAAGGTTCAATCACCCCTTGTTCTAACAATTCTTGAACCTTCTCTCGCAGAATGGTCATCTTCGGAGGTGCGAATTTGTAAGGGTGTGACCTTACTATTTTGGAATCTGTTAGGCGTATCTTGTACTCCAGCAGGTGTGTGAGTCCCAAAGTAGGAGTTAACACCTCGGGAAATTCCTCACACAATTGGTCTAAGGCCTTCTGCTGGGATGGAGTGAGATGATCTCGTGCAGAATCGGGACAAGCTACTTCTTGGATACCCGGCTTAGCTCCCTGGTACCCAAGGAACGGAATAAGAACTCCCCGATTAAACTTAAAGAAACATTGGTGCGCTTGGTTGTTCAGCACGAGACCACTTTTTGCGATGAAGTCGGCACCAATAATACAATCCACTCCCAGAGCAGGAGAAACCAGAAAAGGCCACACCCAAGAAAACCCATCGATTTTAATTTTGAAGGTAATAACCCGGGAGATAGGCAAGATTTCCCGGGATGCAGTCCAGCATACTGCAGACGACAGGTTCGACCCCTTGATCAAGCCCTGCTTTTCAAGGTCCGCGTATACCCGAGATGAGATGATGGATCGGGATGAACCGGAGTCAACTAAGGCTCTGAGCTGACCCCCTTTTACCTCGAGCGACAGAAAGGGGCATACTGAAAGGTGTTGCGAGGTAGTGGACCGGACCTTGATGTCGGAAGAGTCGGATCCTAACAATTGCCTGGAGGTCGTCGGAAGTTGAACAGATTTAGAGCGAGGGAAGATATCCTCCGACATATATTCCCCTGTCGACTTAGTTTTTTGGTACTGGTCTAGACGAAGGAGGTGATGGACGCGCGCGCCCTCGAGTGCAAGATCTAGCCACGTGTCCCGGGCGGTTACAATTGTAACAGGTAATCGCATTCTTTTGCTCGCGATTTCGAACTGACTGGGCCTGTCGGGGGAAGAAAGGCTCACTGGGTACTTCCGATCTCTGAGGTCTGGGTAGTTCCCCTCTACCGTCTCCCCTCGCCTGGTCGCTCATCTGGATGGCCTTGGTCATTACACACAGCCGGTCCAAGTCCGCAAACCACCGCGGCCGCTCAGCAAAAACCAGACGCAATCGGTCCTCGGAGGAGACGCCATCGAGAATATTCTGGACCACTTCCTCCTCCGACATGCCCAGTCCCAGTATTCGAGCTACTTCTCGGATTCGTTGTACGAATTGGGCTAGACTTTCGCCCCGCGCCTGCACTCGATAAAAGTGTTTATGTCGTAACTGCTCCATTAATCTACCGGGCACGAACGCCCTCAACACCACCTGGTGGAACTCCGCCACTCCACCTCTACGACGCATGACATCCGCCACCCTCTCAGCCATGGACCCGCGACAATAAGGGAAAATGAGTTCGAGCACAGTGCGATCGGACATGCCCGGGTAGTCGACCAACTGGAAAACGGTCTTGAAAAAAGGTAATAATTTTCTACGTCCAGTCCATCCACAACTGGTAGTTGCTGGATGATATGAGATAGTGGGTTGGGCAACTTAGGATAAGACGCCGCCCCCAAACCGGCGAGAACCGGGGTACTTGCCGCAGGCTCTATATCTCTATACGAGGAATCTACTGCTGAGACCACGGACTCAGCAACTGGAGCCGGCGTAGGTGGTCTAGCCGGTTGAGACCCCTGCAGGGTCGAGGTGATCTGTTGTATTAGATCTTTTATATTATGGGCCGGCTCAAGTTCGCCCCCTTGTGCTTCAAGATTCTGCAGCCTGTGTATTACATGCTGCAGACGTTGCCGGATTCGCCGGACGCCGATGGAGCACCCCGGTCCCTCCTCCAAACTATCGACGCAGCGAGCTAATTCTCGCAGCTCCTCCCACTTCTCATTGCAAATCTCCCACTCGCTCTCTTGGTCAGCGATGGTGACCTTCGAGAGCGCGTCACCCGCGGACAGCGCTTCTCGGAGCTGCCGTCGTAAAACAAGAACCGTCCCTCGAGGGTCTCTCCCCCGGGCCCGTAGCTCGAACTCTATTTCATCTCGCAAAAACAGCTCGGGGTGTAGTACACTCATCGTCGAGCTTCGCGGTCGGCACACAAAACAAAACACAACACCTTAGAAAAACAAATGACAATGAACACAGGAAATTCTTAAGTACTGTTCTTCCATTAAGCAGACTGCGGGTCCCCCTACAGTTGCGAGGACCCAGCCCACTTACCTGAACTGCTCTCTCAACGACACTACACATTAAAGAACGCGACACACACACTAACACACAACACAACAAAATCACCGACCAACGACAATTCTCAAAAAATATTTCTAATAACTTCGGCTCCCATCTCTCGGAGGAGACCGACTTCCGATCGGGCCATACCGCATAGATGATACACCTCCCCTATTATGGGCAAGGTAATACGCAAACCATCTCCACCTAGGCACAGATCTGCGATAATTCGCGTTTCCAAAGGAATGTCTCTTTTTAAAATTTCACACCTTTGGCAACCTACCGTTCAACTATCCAAGGCGGGCAAGTACATAGATATATAATACACAAAACCTTAAACCTAACAAAACATAGTCACTTTTAGATATAGGGCCTTTTAGAAATTCTGCTAAGTTCCATCTGAACCCCAAGAATGTTTCCTGAGTTTGCAAGCCCCGTCACACCCTAAAGCACCCAAGGTTTGGCCCTAATCTCAACCACGCTCTGCTACCAAATGTAACCCCGCTTTAACTTAGACTGGTAAAAAAAATTATTATTTTTTTTTTTGAAAATTATTTTTGAACATTTTTTTTTTTTTATAAAGAGGGGCCACAAGATAATTAAAACTAGACCAAAGCCTAGAGAAGCCAAAAATGCGCTGGATCCAGTGAGACGGGACTTGCAATTAAAACTCACAAAATTAACAATCAATAAAATCCTTTTATTATTCTATCTCCTTTCTGTTACCTACAAAATCAATAAATATAACATTCAGAATCTATTTTCCCCTTAAAATTGTTAATTAAAAATGATTTATTCTCTTTAAAAAAAGTTACTTGAAATTATTAATAAATCCAAAATTTATTTTCTATATTCTCTTAAAAAGAAATCAATTGAAACTTAATTGAGATAAAATCTATATACTCCTTGACAAGGTTAATTAAAATAAAGTAATTCTCTTAAAAAAATATTAATTAAAAATTAATAGAGACAAATCTACATACTCCTTATTAAAGTTAATTAAAATAAATTAATTCTCTTTAAAAAATATTAATTAAAAATGAATAGAGATAAAATCTATATACTCCTTAACAAAACTCTTTTGAAATTAATTATTATAAATCCTTATTCTCTCTTTCCGAATTGTCATCAGAAATTAAATGTATATATAACCCTATGTTTTATATTTTCTTTTTATAAGCCCTATATCTAACTCCCCCAAAAATACACACAAATGTACAATACATATAGAACCCCATAAAATACACACACGAATATACAATACATCTACATGTTCCACAATACAGGACAATTATAACATATATCTCTTGCCACACCCTTTTCTACTTCATGAGGTACATCATTAATAATTTATGAAAATCCATGTCAGGTTTTAATTCTTAATATGTGCATAACACATTACATGTGTATCTGATTATATATGCAACACCAGTAGTCCCCAGGACATAATAAATTCAAAATTTGGCCAAGTGCCTAATACTATTATAAAATGCTGCCACACGGGGCACTTAGACTGGGAGAAATAAAATTTAGAATACAGTGAACACCCCAGTGATCATAATTAATTAAAAGAATTAATATATTGATAAATATTGTTAAGTTTTGAAAATAGTAATGTGTCATGAACCTTATAACCCTTTTAAAAGTAATTTTGGCCCAAAGGCCGACATGTCATAAGCAAGATAGTGCATAACTCAACCTGTCCCAACAGCATGTTTAACTCTGCATGGACATGCACCTATACAGGATTAAACTGG
>CM068376.1:223928176-223980676 GCA_034769895.1 Magicicada septendecula | reverse complement strand
CTCACAATAATAGGCCGCGCGTTCCGTCGGCCTCTAAAAAGGAGTAACAAGCTCCTTTTTGTTAGCTTCCTCTTCACAGCAGTTTTACACGTGGGCAATTAATGTTCTTTCGGAGCTAATCAATGGTTTTCCCAAGTCACACCTTTCTTGTTGCTCGTTCTTCTTGGCTTCTTGTTTGGTTCTTACTACATAAGAACCAAATGTGCATTTCTACTGACTACAAAGTCTGTCAGGGACTGGTGGCAGGCTTATTGTTACCGTGAATAAACTGTAACCAATTATTGTTGCTGATTGATGTACTGTCTCTGGTGTCGACGTATTGGTATCGTAAAAGGTAGATACCTATATAACCATGTTTACAGAAAACTTGAAGACTTAACATGATACTGTAAATTATTCCACATGTTTTACTACTATTTAACAAGAAGAAAATAATAATCACCATAATATTTCCAAGGAGCCTACTGTTCTCCTAATATTTATTACCAAAATAAAATAGTATAATAAATGGAGCGCCTAACATTAATGATAAAACAAGTGCTTCTGCTATAACCATAGTTTTACAAAGTCTAGTAATTATTTACTTATTTTCTCTTCTTGAATGTTAATCAATACTTTATGTCTGCGAGCAAATTATTATTGTAATTGACATTTTTATCTTTGCCTCTCCACTTTGTGACGCTACACACACAGTTAAATATTTTTAACATCAAACGAACGAGAGGCAAACTAATGAGAAATTTATTTCGAGTCTGCAGTAAAGGGAAGTAATGCGGTTTAAGCTTGTCTCTCTCATTAAAGCTTACCTTTATTCCCCCCGTCGTCGTATCATCTCGATTCGATTCGTGTTCACGACTGACATACGGCGGCCGTATGTAATACAAACGACCAGTTTACTCTCTATAAAAAGTCAGATTTACATATAGATTAACTGTTATTCATTACTTTTTAGTAACGCATTATCTCTCTCTTTCTCCTTTTTTTGTGTCTTAATTTTGCTCTATCATCAGCCAACCGTCCATGTGTTTATCCTTCTCTTTTTCACTGGTGACTTATATTCGCCACCGCGCATCAATCCTTAAATAATAGTAGTCTTCAATGATAATTAACTGCTTTTCTTCCGCATACAAGTTTTTTTATTTGTGAGGATTTATTGTCATTTTATGTCTTCGTATAAACTAGTGTAAAGTTGAAAGAGGCATCGTATTCAATAGTTTTTCTTCTATTCCATGGATTATTATTCATTCACAATAATGAGTCAGTACTCACGTCGAGGGTTATGAACAGACCGCAAGGCGAAGACCAAGAGAATATTACATCAAAAGAATGGCTTACAGTATGCTAAGGGAACAGACAGGGGCGTGCTATGGCTTTCGTGTTTCCATAAAACAAGTGACAGTGGTAAACAGAAAAGCCCAATGCCAGAACTAACCTCGAATATATTATTGTGATGAAGCACAATAAATTCAATAAGTCAGTACTAAGGAAAAAAAATATAACTCGGAACATCGACCATGTTAATTGCTTAACGGAACAAGATAACAGTGGCATTCGTAATAAGATACAAATACATTAAAACGTCAGCTATCCGGCGTTTTATCGTCTGTGATGCTTTGTTACCCAACACACTACCGACCATGTACTCCCAACAAAAAACCGTTTTCGCAAGAGGTTTAGCAGTGCACAAACTTCAAACAACCTTACTTCCTTCATTAGCGACCGCCATTTACTAGGCAATTTAGAAATAACTGAAACCTTCACGACAATAATGCTACACGAGAGCCATAGATCACGTTACGTATATGGTTACATGTTTCTCGTAATCGGCAACTCGTCGATCCCGGACATGTCGGATATCTCCGCTTTTAATTTAGCACGTTTTAAAATATTATAAAATAAACAATAGGCCTACGTATCGAGAGAAATCTCTGTCTAATAAGTTGTAAATATTTTATTCTATAACATTCTTGAACCTACGCCAAATACGGAAACATCTGCAAGTCTGATGGTTCCGTACGCCAAGCGTGATCTTGACTATGCAATCTCTGCGAAATGTAGACAGAGATCTTTGTGGCCGTTATTTAGTGCGGCGAAATTATTTCTAAGTGACGTTAAGTGTTCATTTGTTCTTAAATGCAATATATTGAACTCAGAGACTTAGTTCGAAGGTGTTAGAGTCTTTAGTTGAATTCTTAGTTCTACGTATTGAACTTAGTGAGTGTAGCTATTAGGCCTACAGCTGTTAGTCTGTTTTAGCAATGCTGCGCCACAAACGTGTATGAGAAAGTAACTTAGAGTGTGAACACAAGCAAAATTATGAAGCTAGGAATTTTTGAAGTTTTGTCCATCGAAAGCATGAAAATGGTAAATAAGGAACTGAAAGTCTTAAAGACTAAAAGCAGGAGGAAATTAGTCCGTTTGTTTATCGGCATCTACTTTTCTGTCGCCCTCTGCCTGCTTATGTCTGTCGCGTGTTGTAGTGGTAGTTGGTGACTGGTATCAGTAGTCTTCACTTGTGCTGTTGTGGCGTATTGGTGTTGGCTGATAACTGTTACTGTCTTCTATGTCACTGGGGAAGTCATACCGTTTCTTTAAAGGCCGAAAAATGTTATGCTTGGCTGAAAAGACTGAGGACGTTTTTCACTCAGAACGATAAATTTTTTAACCATTTATGGCTTTGGTGTGTGTATTGTAATGACTAAGTAACTCCAGTATAGATTCTAGATAGGCATCTTGAATTCTTCCAGATCAAAATGAAGACGTTGTGACACTTGCTCTGAGTGACATTTTCTCGGAGGCCGAATGTAGTGACATTTGCTAGGAGAAACAGTGGTTCTAGGAAATTGATAATGATTCCAGGAAGCGTAGTATGGTATTAAGCAGTTACATTTTCACGAAACCCAACGATGAGTTTTATAAACTGATATCTGGTCAACCTGACTGCGGAAGCCCAACAATAACTCCTTTATTTCATCAAAGTTAATTAAAAAAAGAGAACGTTCATATTGACGACATTCATCTAATCATTTGAAAACATCATTTGCAGTTGTTTGAGTTAGGCTGATCAAATTCTCTGCACCTAAGTACCAGATATTTTTATATGTTATTGACATTATTAATTGTATTAATTACGAGTAAATATAATTAATTTTAATTATCATATTATATTACACTATAATTATATAATTTAGTTAATTATATGTATTATTAATTAGGCATATAACTATTACTCTTAATATTGAACACATCATGATTTATTATTATTATTAATATTATTGTTATTATTTCATTCCTGTTATTATTTTGTTGTTACTAAGTGTATTACGTACGCGCCGGCGCGCATAAAACACACACACACATACACAATTACAATTTGGATGCTACTCATATCGAAAGCTTCGCCCACAAGTAATTTTCAGATGTACCAGCAGTTTTTTTTTTACTTTGGTTCATTTCAGAAACATTCCTATAAAGTACTACTAATCGATCTGAAAACTGGAAACTTGAAGAATTCTAACCAATATGTTACCTTTTAGACTGCTTCCGTCGTCACACCATTTAATTTACAAACAAATATTCTTTCCATATTGTGATACCGTGAAATTGTTGTTTATTGATGTACATTTCACTATTTTTCATTAATTCTCTTTCACTTTACTTGCTGATCAACGCTCTCCAAAAAGACACTGAGTACTACGGTCACACATTTGACAGAATATCCCAAATGGCGAAACTTCCAAACTTAGCTTTCAGTCAAAAACTGCAATAAAAAAAACCATTTCTGATAACTTAAGAATTGTAATTATTGTATACCAAACTATTAAAAAAAAAAAAGAATTTTTAAAAACTCAATAAAGGTTTTCAGGATCTATAAAAGACTTCCTTTCCATCGTGTTCTCTAGAAACGGTACACTGTAGCTAGATATCTCCTAAAAAATTTAAAAAATAACAAATAATAAAAATAAAAATCTAGGACACATCGTTCTCCACTATTTATTCTTATAGCCTTCGCATTAATAAAATTAAAACTACTATAATTTAAATTAATAATACAGACCGCCATACTAGAATATCGCAAATGAAGAAGCACGCTCGTAGAATAAAATCTAGCATTATATACACATTGTGAAAAATCATAATCTTCCTTGTCGCGCCAGTAAGATTCGAACTTTGTCTACATATTAATTAAACAGGACTGGAAGAATGAAGTAGACCAACTACTTGTTTATTTGGTATACACCTGTGTCATGTATGCATGCGTGCGTCTGCATGTGTGTATGTGTGTGTGTGTTCGTGCGCGCGTGTTTTATCAGCTCGTTGATAACACACGTACATTGAGAGCATTTGTTCGTACCCTAAAATGAAAATTTATTCAGAGGGAGATATTTTTTTAGGAAAATGATGATAAATGCAAATAGTTACATGGCTAATTAACTAATTATGCACACAACACTACAACATGTCACCAACGCCACATCGCCACATACATGCAACAAACGTATTCCCAGCATCATCTTTCTTAATTTTTTTGTCCACATTTTTTAAATTCTTTCTTAAATATTCCAAGCCAGTTTTTCTTGTAACAAATTAAAGACAAAGACTACAGTGTAACAAAAAAAAATATATATATATATATATATATATATATATTACTCTGAACTATTGTTAGCGCTATATCTATATTTTCACTTACCATATCTAAAAAATCGCAATTCTTTAGATATGTAGTAGCCCCTTAACGTGATGGAAATTATGTATGTAGAAATAGTTTGTAAAACCGTATAACTTGTTAAACCGTATAACCTCTAAACTTTAGGACTGTTAATCTCTTTTTGATACATATTTCTTGTGTTTTCTGATTATGAAAATGCAGTAAAATAATTAAAACGGATGACTATAATAATAGTAATTATTATTATTACTAATATTATTATTATCCACCAGTGTACCTGTACTGCCCGGGAGTTGCAGCCATACATTCTTAGAAGCCAACTATAAAGTAGAAGATAGTTGCAAAATCATATTAGGCAGGAGATCTCCCCGGATAACATCGTTGAAGCGCCCATGGGAACTGTGTGGCAAGCTTCGCAGAAGACATTTTTCAGGCGAAGAAGGTAGACTTGGATAATACAACATAGAAAGCTAACAAGTAAGCAAGTGAGCCCTAGAGCTGAAGAACAATAGGCCTAGCCCGAAGTAGTGTATCAAACATTTCCCGGTTATTGTCCAAGAAGAGGAAAGGGAGGTGGTTTTTTAGTGGGTCGGGTATAATACTCAAACCCACACACCCCGGAAGTGTGGACATTTCCGGACATTTGTAGAGCAAATTTTTCCACCTCACCTCGTTGAAAAAAAATTATTATAAGAAATAAATATTATTATATTTATTATATTATATATAGTACATAATACAATTCTGTATTACATAGTAATGATAATAATAGTAATAACAATAGGAATCAGGCTTTATAAAAATGTGGAACCGGGAAGAAGGTATAGGAAGCATAGAAGTATTCAGAAGAAAAACTGAGGAGGTAAAGGATCTTACCGAATGTAATCTCAGCCTATAAATGGCTGATACGAAAAAAATAATAAAAGATAGATAGATAGATAGATAGATAGATACACAGACAGAAGCAACAAACGTTTTCAGCAAACGTATCCAGTTTAAGAAAACACTTCGATTTAAATCGTTATTGTATTTTTTCTTACACGATAGCTGACAGATGTTATTCAAGATCACATACGAACTGGCCGTTACAAAACTATTGTTATCACTCGTATTATTGTGTTTCAGTTAGTAATTGCATTCAGTATTACCACAAGCGAAATAAAGAACGTCAACATGTTCGGACGTTATAACCGATGTCATCCATCCACCATGCCATGCCATGTCATGATGGTGTTGTGATGCCATCGTTTGTCATGTACAACATCTAGTCATGATAGGCGGTTTTGTCGTGTACTAAGATGGTAAACGAAGCGTAGGCCTACGCCTTGCCCCAAATTTGGCCGATGTCTGATGTCGTAATAACCGATATAGTACTCAGATAGTACTCAGACTTGTTTTATGCGTCCTGTGTACTGAAAATACCTTATAACTTAAGTAATTATTTAGACGTTATAACCAGCGATATATTGTTTGCAGTGTCTAATACCTTGTCATTTTAGCCGACCGTGTTTTAACATGTATTTCTTGTAGTAAAGTAATCTTTATTTACGTGTAAGCCTAGTGTATACCAAACAATCGTCATTATGGTTTTTCGGCGTTACCACTAATGTCTTAATAAATGAATTCTACTCGACCTTTGAAACAAAGTTCTACGTGCAGTAGAGATCCACAAGTTGCTGTGTTTAAATTTCCATCCATCGGTTGTTTGCGTTACTGTCAAACTGCGTAGCCATGAAGTAGTGGTAAAAATACTAATGTTCGTATTATTGTATTTAAGCCATGGCACAGTAAAACTTTGCACCTACAAGCGCTCGATGGTATTAACTAAAATAATTATAATGAATAGAGTACGTAGTAATACATATTTGTTTTTCACCATTAAACTATTAATGAATCTTTACTTCTCATGTTAACATTAAGTTTCCCTAATAACTTCAATGGTTATTAAACTCATTTTATGAGGGGCAGGTGCACGCGCTTGGTCGATTCCCCGTTAGCTACAACCATTGTTGATCAGAAGCAGTCACTTAAACGTCTTTAAAAATTGGAAATGAATCTTGCGTTACATTAGAACTGCCACACAGGTTCGAAGAATTGCAGGATCATGTCTGTTTAAAACTCTTTACCAGGCTTTAATCAATGAAAAGAGTATAAGTTCCAATCATTTTTCTTACAGCTTACCTCGAAAACCCACTATTATTGTCAATTAAAGGAAAACTAATTTTAAAACAGTTAGTTTGCTGCTTGTATTAACAAAGGGTTAAATACATGAATCTTGTTCATAAGCGCACGAATGAGAGATAATCTCGTTTTAATCCGTGTTAACTGAACACGGATTGAAATATATAAAGTTTTATTCGATTCATTATGCTTTGATCTTTTATTATACTAGTTTCAGATATTTAAAGAATATTGAAACTTGTTGAAAATAACACATTACTCTTGTTATTACATTTAAATGAAAGATAACATTAAGTATATACTCTTATTAATTTATATTGTTTTCAAATAATTATTCTATCCCACCAGTATATTTATTTTTACGCCTACTTTAACATACACTCGTCAAATAAAATTACGTCAAAGCTAGCAGCTGGGTACTAAAAAGGTACTAGTAACAGTTGCATTTGTAACGTATCTTCTAAACCATATGAGGTAATGAGGTTGTTAACTGATAACCTGTCCGCATAAACTACCTACCTACACACACACACGCACACACACACACCTAGTGTCAAACTGAGGTTTAAGGCGAATTACATAATTACGTACAGGGAAAATTAATTGCAATTTATGGTGACATAAACAAATGTTTACATTGTGTCACGCTTCAGAAGATTAACAAAACCGAGATATATTAATTGATTTAATATTGCGTTAAAAAAAATCATGCGCCTAAATACATTAAAATGGGAATTCAACACAAAATGTTTATTCACTAACCTAATGGCTCTCTAGTCAATATTAAAAGTTTATTTTTAAACTATTTTAGTTAATCGTATACCTGAAAAGTTTCTTATGGTAACCTTTCAAAAGTACCACGCCCTTTCTTGAGGTGAAGCGTTGTTTATCACTGTGGATAAATATTAGTGAAATATAACCTCTTCTTTTGAGTTATAACTGAGGGAACCCAAAATAATTGGTTCTGCCAATTATTTCAGGCTGCCTTATTCGAGACGAGCTGAAATTTAAATCAGAACAACACACATTAAGACTAGGAATCAGGGAAGGTGAAACTGTTGATTTATATACTCAGTATATGTGTGTAACAAGAAGACTGGCTTTATTAAACATTTGAAATATAACATTTACTCCAAAGAACAGATCCCATGACGTTATTAATTAAATTAGTAAAATTAAGTGAAATGCTTTATTTAGAATATGGGATCACAACAAATTTATCTAGCTATACCCCCGGATCCGGGTAACCATTGGTATTTAGTCTCTAATCTTTTAATCATATTTAATTCAAAATTTTATTTTGCAAGACTTTACCTTTTTGCTTTATATATATTCCATTAGAAGAATGGTATTATAACACTACGTTACGTTAATATCTAAACTGTTACAATTGAATGATATTGAATAGTTACAATTAAATTCTCAAATTTAAGTTTTTATATTCTTATAAAAATCAATCGTCTCTGAAAGTCTCTTAAATAGAGTATTGTGTTACAAAAATATTATCATTATTCCTCGATAGACGTGCTATCGAGTCACCTCTATTTTTGGATGTAGTAATCGCCTCCATGTGGTTCCGTCTTGGGAGTCCTAAAACGTCGTCCTCGTCTTGGTCTGGTCTCTGTTGTTCATGGCTTAATACGTCTGCAGGATAGGTAGAGTCTTCTACACAGATACTCGTTGATTCTCAGATGTCTCGAACTGCATCATCGGCAGGGTATACTAGAGTTCTCATTTAGATGGTCCATGACCACAGGTCAGATGTTGAAAAGATTCGTCCATCGGTGAAGATTGCAGTCATCGTTTTTCCTTTATTAACACTCGTCGTTTGTTACATCTTTCTTCTTGTTACAAAGTTTTTGGAATTTTCTTTTTGTTAACGTTACATGTTACACTTTTTGTAACAGTTAGTAAAATACAAAATAATAATTAATTAATCCACACTAACAACAAATTGCATAACTTTTGAACAGAGCATTTTGCTCGTGCGTCTGCACAGCTGGGATTCGTCATCGCAAGAGAGCGATTTTTCGTCCGCTACCCTTGTACATGACAAGAGAGAGTGGGGTGTTTATTCCGCGAGCATATATAGTTCCTGTTTCTCTTTAAATAAACTTTTTTATTTATACAGACTATCGCTAGATAAAAATACATCATTTAAATTAATTGTTTTAGATACTATCTGTGTCTACAGATACTTTAATTATTAACATTACTTTACTCTATTATTTTTAATTACAGTAGACTCGGAAAGCATGTCGAGTCCGGTATCAACAGGTAGGCGCTTGATAGCAAGCAAAGGGTTAAATACGACCATACTAATTATTTACAATATGCCTTTTCTTTATGGATACTTTGCCCTTATTAATTACTTCTTCCATTCACACTTAGTACCTACATGTCTTTATTATTATTATTGTGAGATTTAAATGGTCAATTGTACGCAACCTTAATTAATTAAATTTTTTTTTTTTTTCTGTAAATGTCACAATTTAAATCGTCACAGAAACACGTCGAAAAGCATAATGAATTCAAAAATCCCAAGTAGATTGTAAAGTCTTACAAATGTTCGTTAATGGCGATGCAGCAAAAGTAATAAAGTGATTAGTGTTTGTTGACTGTGAGAGGAAAAGGATGACTCATGAAACAACAATGTGATATCTAATGAGCAAGAAATAGCATGAAACATTTCAAACCGTCGTACAAAAATAAATGTGTATTAGTGACAAAAGATTATTGCTTTGTTACCTCGACTCCAACTGGCATACACGCAGACGGAATGCTTTAGTCAATTGTCATATAAGAGTACTTTTTTGAATAAAGATTATTAAGTGTTTTAATTGCGATATGTCTGAATAAGGTTTCAGAGCGGTTTGATAAAATTATCGGCATTAGTGTAGTACGTAGCTTCTGTGTATAGAACGTAATACGTTATTTCAGTTGTGTGGAGTTGTCGGATTAAGTGTGATTTCGAAAAAAGGGTAAAACAATAGTTCTGATTCTTTTTATAGTCTCTGGTATGGATTAATTTTCACCATGATAATTGTCGCTATCATGTAACAGTACTGACTACTTGGACGTAACCGACTAGTCTCTGATTCATCGAGATTATAGTGTACCGAAACGTCCTGGAACCTAATTGGTTATGGAGTGTTACACTGTAAAATTACGGCATGCAAAACTATGTGAATACCACTGTCTAATTCACACAAACTGCACGTCAGGAAACTTATGGAAGATTACAGGAAGTATAAGTTAGAGGTAAATATAAAGAAAATCGGATGTACGTTTATCGGAGAAAAGCAGCAAGAACAAAGTAGTAAAATGGATGATAGATAAAGGAGTCCAAGGATATAAAGCTTTAGAGCTAAAAATTTCTTAATCAGAATGATCACTGTTGCACACCACTATATAAAAATTATCCCGATTAGCGCTTTCAAGCTTCACAGCCCATCGTCAGATCGGAATAGACAGGAAATATGTGAAAACAAACCCTTCACCCCTCTCCCCCACCCTGCTCACACAACAAGCTATAATATAAATGACCCTTCCCCACCCCCTAAACCCTGTCCCACCATCTTGTACAGTTACATATTTTTCTAGCAAATTCCTTGTGTTTCAGTGTTGTGTGTGTGTGTGCATCCTTTTAAACTTACCCTCTTCCTCTCCACACACGTGGGTCAGTCACACACCCTTATTTTAAAACATCCAATTAGTACTATGCAATATAATTCTTAATCTTATCTATCTGTCCTCTATCATTTACTTCTTAATCATGTTATAAAATATTTCTTCATTATCAAATTTAATTTTAATATTAATTAAATTGTCTAACCCTTTTTCTCTTTCTTTCAGTATTTCTAACTCCTCTCTAAGCTTCCTTTCAACTGTGTTATTTACTACTTTTACAATTTCGTATTCTTCCAAAGGATTAACAAACTTATGGTTGTCTTCTATGAAATGTCTTGCATATAACGAATTGGTTGTTCTATTACCTTCTCCACGTTGTGGTCAGACAACCTGGATACGAATTTTCGTCCTGTCTCACCTAGGTACACTTTGTTGCAGTATTTACATTTTAATTTATAAATTCCGCTTTTCTGTAATACTGGAATTTTTTCTATATTCTTATTCCTTATTTTATCAAATACCGTTTCACATTTTTTAATAGCTATACCTACTCCCCATATTTATTAAAACATTTTATAATTTTTCTAGTATGTGAACCTATGTATGTCAATGACCCTGCATAATTCTTTTGTTCTGGTTCTATTTTAGCTTTTTGTATGTTAACCCTTTTCATAACTTTATCCACTATGTTGGTGTTATAATTATTATTCCTTACAATTCCCTTTATCGTTTTTAACTCCCTATCTTTTGATTCGGTCTCTTTTAAACACTTCTGAGCTCTGTAACAAAATGAATTGACTGCCGCCATTTTATATCTATATGGGTGGTAAGACTCTCTTGGTATAATTATATCAGAATACGACTCTTCCCAAACTGTAGTTTCTCATTATCTTTAATTTCTATGTTTAAATCTAAGTAATTTATTTTCTTACCTCCTATCTCTTCTTTAAATTGTAAGTTTTTATCCTTATTATTTACCTCATTTATAAACTCATGCACTTCTTCTATGCTTCCTTCCCAAATTACTAATACATCATCAACGTATCTAGACCATAATTTTATATTGTCTTTATACTTAGTGGAAGTTATTAATTGCTTTTCAAAATCATTCATGTATATTTCAGCAAGAATAGGGGATAATGAAGACCCCATAGGTAAACCTTTTTTCTGTATATAAAACTTGTTATTAAACCTAAAATAGTTCTGATTTACACATTCTTTAATTACTTTCATCAACTGCTTTTTATACCTGTATTCTCCCATATTATTATCGTTTATTAACTTAATAACTTTATTTACTGTGATATTGGTAAACATGTCCTTAACATCCAGTGATATCAATTTTGTATTTACATTAATCCTAACATTTTCTAATTTTTCTATCAATTTTACATTATTCTCTATGTTGTATTTTGTCCCAAATTCATATTTCTCTTTCAGTACTCTGCTAACTTCCTTTGATAATTTATAAATAGGTGCATTAATAAAAGAAACAATCGGTCTAAATGGTTTTCCTTCTTTATGTATCTTAACCTGACTTTTAAAAGTTGGTGCTGTTGGATTACTTTCCAATAAATACTTTTTCTAATTTTCTTCTATAAATGTTATCTGTTTCATCATTTGTTTTATCCTTGACTGGTACTTACTTGTATAATCATACTTTATTTCCTCGTGTGGTCCTTCCCTTATAAATTCTTCCGTTTTCTTTATGTATTCGTCCTTTCTCAGTAGTACCATTGTATTTCCTTTGTCCGCCTTCGTAACTATAATATCATTCTTCTTTATTTTATTCTTTAGTTTAGTTACAGTTGATTTGATTTTTTGTTCATTTTTGAATTATACAAACTTTTCTTAAATATTTTATCTACTACATTCCCTACTTCCCACCTTATTCTTTTTTTATCATTTTCATTTCCTAGTTTTTGTATTATGCTTTCGCATTCAATAATCGTTTTTTCTTGAGTTAATTCTGGTGGCGGTGCGTATTTCAAGCCTTTTGCTAACATTTCTTTTTCTTCTGTATTGAAATTTACCTCTGTAAGGTTTATTACTCTTTTTTCATAGTTATTCTTAGAGAGGTGTTCCTTTTTTACTTCGTTCTTTCTTATTAATTTATTTAACTTATCTACCATTTTTTCTTTTTCTTTTCCAATTGCTTTTCTACGTACCCCAAACCAAAATTATATAATATTTCTTCTAACTCTACATACGAGTATATTCTTAACAATTCTATGTGTCTGTCATATAATCCCTATTATATCTATTGATTAAGCCGTATAGTGACCTTATTTCCAGTTTTATCCACAACTTCTCGCTTTGTTCTTTTACTTTTTTGTCTACACTGTTCTTATTTTTAATTTTAACTTGAGCGTACTTTGGGATGACATTATTATCCAGACATTGTTTATTAAACCATGTTTTACTTAAAACCCTCTTCAATTTAACTTTTAACTTAAGATATTTAAAAACTTTACTTACCTTATTGTTGTCGTTTATTACCTCATTGTTGTTGTCCATTACCTGTAGTCGATTGCACATCTTAACAGACGTTTAATGAAGAAATTTGTGTTAGTGGTTGAAATCACAATCAGAATGATCACTGTTGCACACCACTATATAAAAATTATCCCGATTTTTATATAGTGGTGTGCAACAGTGATCATTCTGATTGTGATTTCAACCACTAACACAAATTTTCTTCATTAAAAATTTCTTAGAAGGAAACAATGAATACTGTAGTCAGCTTGGAAAGGAAGGTAGATATGGAAGAAAACGCTGAAAACTGATCTATCCTCATATTGAGAAGAAACTCTGTGAAGAAATCATTCGTTGGAGGAACGCGAAGATGAGAAGAAGGTGGGCAGTGCTGACAGATTCGAAGGAGGGCAAGTTTACACCGAGAGCTGCACAAGGCAAGTCAATACAGATGACACTGTTTAAGCAGAGCCTGTTGTTAGACGGACTTACATTGTATTACTAGACAGTATCCTATGAAGTTAAACGTTACAAAGTAAAATAATCGGATCATTTAAAAGACTTTGTAAAAAGTAGAACAAATTACAATTCATAGGTACGATTAATTGAAGAAATAGTATAGAAACACAGCGAAATGGAGTTTCGGAAACGAGCAGTCAAAACGTATAGACAGTAAATTATTAGAAACGACCGGATACAAAACACTGATAGCAGGCGAGATCAGAAATAAACTGGTATAGGAACGTACAACCACTGGCCAAGTCCGCTCCCAAAATAAGTTGACAAATGAAAAGGTACTGAAAACAGTTGCATTTGTAACATATCTTCTAAACCATATGAGGAAATAAGGTTGTTAACTGAGGTTGCCTAATATGATAAAATAATTGAGTACGAATTCTAAAATAAATGCAGAAAGAGGCCAACTGGACCAAATGGAGATTGGAAATAGGCAAAATGTAGGAGAACCTTCCGATCAGCGATCAATGTCATTCTGCCATATTGAACAACGACATTGTTTTGAACTGAGTATCACTATGTACTCCTGAGTGTGCTCCTGTCTTGTAACATTTTGATTTCAGTCAGTTTTTTCTTGTCAATCTCCGCCACTTTCTTCATTCCATCCCCCACAGTAGTTTTGTTGTCTGATTTCCTATATGATGTTTCCTTCCATTTTTGTAATGTAACCTTCCTGCCTGATTTTTATCGTCGTATATTATTCGGTAGCCTGCCCTAATAGTTTCAATCATCTGCGTACCAGCCTCTGATCTTGCCCGAATTGCTTTCTAGTGTGAATAATCGATTCTTCTCCATAATCAGTTTTTATTGCTTTCAAATTATCCAAGACTTTATTGTCTAATCAACTGATAAAATAGACTAGGACTAAGTGAGAGCCGAGGGCGAGGACGGTTTTTTGTGACGAAATAATGCTATAGCGCCAGAGTAGTAAACTCAAAAAGCGGTAGGTAAATCACCAGCAGTCAACTCATTCCCGTTTCTTCAGACACTTTCTTTAGACCAGAAGTTTGGTTTGTTAGAAACTTGAAGAGAATTATAATTACGACCAGAGTGTGCGTAAACGTCCACAACCAGAACGTATGAACGTACTTTATTTCGCGATAAATTCGTTTAATCTGTCGCCACAATACCGCAACGAATGCACGCCCGTAATTTATTCCGGCGCACGGCTGTTGTATTTAAAATTCAAAGTAATTCGTGATTTATTGCGTTTGCGGCCAGAACAGGTGTGCCTGTCCAACATTACGGAATAATTTATAAATTCTCTTGCTACTTATGCTAAATAGTGTAATAGTATATAACATATTTTACCCAGTGTACGGTTTATTAAATCTCTCATTATGAAGATAATCACTCGGAAAACTGAGTGAAGACCCGACACGGAAAACTACATTGAAGTAGCCAATTTAAATACTTTCAGTTTTTTAATATTGGAATAGCAATATACAATAGTGACTAGTATTTGGTGGACAGCAAATGTAGCGTTAGTTAAAATGTTTGTGTGTCTGTAATTCACTCTTCGTAAGGTGATGTCATGGTGTACTTGCCTACTAATCTTACGTCACTGCTTCCCAATTCGGTGCCAGCGTTTAACTGTAGGTATTCCATACATGTGAGAAAATTACGAAAAATCCAAAAACATTTTACTTCGGTTTTATTAGTAACTGTGTATGGTAATATTCTTCTTATTACTATTGTTACTGTGTTGTTAACACCATCATTGGTCTCCAACAAGTGACAAAACACGTTACTCGTGTAATAGCAAAGACGAATTTACTCGTGAAATAGACATATATAAACATGACGTGTAATGACACGTGTCTACATAATACACGAAAAGTTATTGGCCTGAAAGCCATAAGCTGGTAATAAAGTTATGAAATATTTTGAAAAAACGAAAAAATTGGTTACATGTTACAAAAAATTAAAACTGCCATAGGAAAAGAATGTTATTTAAACATTTGTATATATTTATTTATTACAATATATCTTAACAAACAGCAACAAATTATTTTAATTTGTCATTACAAGCATCATTTCACTTGGTTAAACAACACATGTGATAGCCAGTAGAAAAAGAAAAAAATGTGTATTAAACAACTAGTAAAATTATTGAACAAAATGTCTCGGAGAAAGAAGCCATTAAAACACGAGTTGATAAGATGAAAGTTGCTTACCATTTAACCAAGGATACGTGTAATAAGAAATCACTATCCATTCATGCCATACTTAGGGATTATTCAACAGTAATTCGCCCGGAAGCACTTTATGCAGCTGAGTGTCTGACTCAGAACAAGAAAATGATGATGGAAGGACTGGAAGTTACGGAAAGGAAAATATTTTAAAAATCTTGGAAGCAACAAAAGTGGAGAACAGTACAGAAGACGCCACAATAATGAACTGTCCACACATGTTGAGAAAATCACAGACGTAATTAGAAAAAGAAGAATTACTTTCTACGGACATATTCATAGAATGAGTCCTGACAGACAAAAAGGGAAACTTTTTAATTATTTGAAAAAGCTCAAAATACTCAATACGTGGTTCAAATAAATGGATGAAGACATAGAAGAACTCCAGATTACTCAAGAAGAAATTGAAGAATGCTTACCATTCAAAAAGAAATTATAAAATGATCAAGGTTTTCAGGAAAAACCGAAGAAATCTTCTGCAATATTAATTATGTGTCTAGATTCTAAAACAATGAAAATTATTTGCGAACCGTACAGATTATTTATAAATTATTGACTCGAATTGGAAACTAATTAACACGGTAGTCGATATATACACGGAACAAATACAGAATCGTCACACACACGTGCAAGCATGCTTAGCACGTCATACGTTCAAATAACTAGGCGATTGTGATATCCCAGTTTTCTTTTAAAACAAATAATAGTCGACACGACTTATCACCGTTAACACCCAGTAGGACACAGTACGGCTAGAAAGGGACAGTAGCAAGAGCACACGGAAAGAATATGGTATGAGACAAAGCTTGCAAATTACATGTCCGTTATGGAACATGTCTCCCGTCAAAGCCAGAAAAATTCTTATCAACTGTTAAAAGCCCTGATCAAACATGCAGAGTTACACTGAACCACAATACAGTGTAAAAAAAGTCAGATTATTCCACAGACGTATGTTATTTCATTACTGAAAACAATGCTCTCATTTCAAAATATGTATTGTTTTATTCTGAAACACGATTTCTTAAATCAATTACTGTAAAACTGGTCATCGACATCCATTAAGTGTCAGTTTAATTTTTCCGTCAGACTGTTCAACTCCATCGGACTGCCCGTCAGTACGTGACAATCAGAGAAGGGGGTGAGAGATTACAAGTGGAAAAAATTGACATCGGCCGTGAAGATAGACAATAAATGTGTGGGCAAAGTATGATTCCCGTTAATGTGTCAGTGACTGAAGGAAAAAAAGTAGGAACGTACGATCGTACAAAGGACAAGATGAACGTAAAAGACAATAAGCAATAGTGAAGTCGAAAGAATGTCACAAGAGTGTTGTAACTGATTCAAAGAGCAAGAAAAAGGGAATTGTCACACAACTGTTGCTGCTATGTAAGTTTCACAGTATTACAGACTTTTAAATGCTAAATCTAAACACAATTTTAAAACGGTATTTTTTTAATGCTCTTTCTATAATGAAATACAACATTTTTGTAGATTTCTGTTCGTATATTGTATAGGATTATGTATTTGCTTTATACGTTTCGTTATTAGATAATAAAAAATTAAAGAACAAAGCATAATAATTACTTTTGCCTACACAAAGATCCCGATAGTATGCAGAAGGATATTCGTCGATTCTCATAACAGTCACAATCTGATCCCCATCCCAACGGATAATCGAGTCTCTCCTGCAAGTGGTAACAAAGATATGAAATAAGTAAAGTTCGCCTATTGCGGCCTCGCCTTAACCGTTAATAACGGCAATCAAACAGTCGTTTCCAATCGTAAATTATTTTTTATATCCTTTCCTGTAGTTGCGTTGTTGTCATGTTGTTAAGTCGTTTAAAAGAAGGCCTATGTCGACAGACTGACAGCAGAATAATAACGGATCGGCTTTTTTAAAGGTGATAAGTTATGGTTGACTGCAACTAATCTGGCGACCCATTGAATATGTGTAGCCTACCGAGTAGTAGGTGTGATAATGGAAGAAAACCTTCTAGGAAAAACTGCTATTGATCAGTGTCCACTGATGTCAACCAAGTATTTGATAATTTTTTTTGTATAAAGGACTACCCCAATATAAATTCAGAAAGAATTTATCTGGACCTATGTTTACTATTTTAAAGTCTTGTTTAGAAGAAAGACATTTCTTGATATTCCTGAAAATACTGCATATGGTTTTCACAAGATCAGGTGTCTCCTAGGAAGTTTTCTTTGTCCAATTTTGTAGTTTCTTTGTACACCAGATTTACCAACTTGATAACTGCTACGCGCTCTGCGAACGTTGCTGTAAATTAAGATCCAGTGGAAGCAAACGTTTTTACTACAAAGCAGTCTAAATAACATCGAAAAATTAGCTAAACGTAAAGAATTTCATTTATTGAAAGGAAATCAACACATATCGCTTACACAGAAAGTTGCACCACGGTACAACACCAAATTTAATGGTAAAGAACAAACTTATCCCGGCAGCTGAATAAACAAAATACCTTCGCTTCCACGTAGACAAACAGATCATGTAGCAATCGTATTTGGCTGATGGGGAAACAACTGGACGCCAAGTTTCGTAAACATTATTGGCTGCTAGGCACAAACAGCTACTATCAATAAGAAATAAGCTGCTCTCTTACAACGCTGTCTTTGGTACTGTTTGGACACACAGCTCACCGGTTCCAAACCAAGGTGTTGCATACCATAACCGATAAAGGCATCGATGGCGCCTAATCTTCCTACAGTCGAGGAAACCATTGTGTAGTTCAGTGACAGTAACGCAAAACGCCTAGAAGCGTACAAATCTTCTAGCGTTAAATCTATTTGATAACACCCTGCAGATAAGAAGATTCAAATTAACATGGCGATTGGACTTACTCTTTAAACGTTAAGATATTGATATATCGTGTATAACATATTATTGTTAAATAATCACGCAGAGATTTCGTCATTTGACTAGTTCTCTCCATGCCATATACTCAACTAACAGCAAATCGTATTGGTTTGTATAAAAAACAAATTGCAGCTAAACACATTGCATAAAAAAGTAAACAAAACAAAAAAAGGGTAGTGGTGACGACGCGTCTACTTATACTAAATGTGACCCCCTTTTACTAACATGACAGACTGATTGTGCAGATAGGCAGTTACCAGTTTCAAAAACACTACATCATCAAAATATGCCGAATGTAGTCGTTTTAACTGAGGAAGCTATAAATCATTGACCAGCGAGCCCAATCTGCAAAAGATTAAGCTTATAAAAATTGAAAATTAAAGCGAAATTAACCTAATCCAATTTTATAGTAACTTTTAGATCCATGGAAAATAATGCCAAATAGAATTGAAAATGATAGTGATGAATTATATATGATAATGATGCACTGAAGCGCACTGTGCTTTTCAACTAGTAACTCTTTTTTAAATATACAAACAGGTTTATTACACAGCATTTGCCAGCGTATACGTTTGATATATAGGAAAATCAATTCAGTCAGTAACTTCTCAATAATATTTCAATAACGCGTATTTTTGTTTTTTTATTACAGTTTATTTAATGGGATTTATTTCTGGATATTATCACACGTTCTTGTTGTCTCGTGATCTGCTTACAATAAAATCCGTTCTCGAAACTCTTTGTTTGTTGTTGTAGGCCCACACTTCGTCTTCACGTCAACTATGCACCTAACAAAACTATCAATAAGAATATCACACGGTCGATGGGGTCATTGGGTCACAGTGAGTTCGCTAGCGACGCCAACACTGTCGCACTGACATTTCCATTATTTATTAAACATTTGAATGGAGAGGTGACAGCTTCGGTGCGCGAAGAAATGCCGTGAATCATTTAGCAGGAGAGCCTTGTCAAATTAAGCTGCTGACAGACAAATCGTCCATTTGTCCTTGCTAACGCTAACCAGAAATAATTCATAATTACTAGCCCACAAGGTTTCTTGAGAACGTCCGTCCGTCACAACGATTTTAATTATATTATCAGAAACACCCATGGAGTTTCGAAAAATTATGGTCGTTTTTGGAGTTTCATTTGACATGGATGTTTAGCGAATTAAACATTTTAACGGTTGTTGTATTAACGACTTTATCAATAAAATTGTACAGTTTATTTATTTTTACTCATACTTATTTTGCTACTTACAAAACTATGCCATATAAACATAGCCTTTCTGTTAATTATTCTATTTTACTTTATACCCAAAGATGATGCACATGAAACACGTTGGATAGTGAAGATATATAGAGGTATGGAGATATTATCTTCATGGAGACATATATATGAAGATATATATACTGTTCACTTTAGTAAATTGGTAAAGTGAGCAGTGATGGAATGCTTAAGAAGATATATTATAAAAGTAGTGGGGAGTAACTCCAATAGTGGTGAATATTGATTATTGAGTCATTACAAGGCACTAGACATAATACCAAGATTGATTTTAGACACTGTGATCCTACATACTCTGATGGAAGAAATACCAGGGGTAAGGCAAGAAAGTAATAACTATAGGGGTAAGCCTAGATAAAGTAACTATAAAAGTGGTTCAGTGAAAGCAGTGACCAGAACGACCTAACGACTTCAAAATTTTGGCCAACTATCCATCGATTTGGGTTGCAACAAGCAGAAGAATGTGTATGAAACGGTTTACGACGTCATACAGTTGAACGCAATAATGCGGAAGGTATGTACACTATTTGCGCCGTTCCGCTTGATAATTTAACATAGTCCATACCAATACTTTCACCTAGTACTCTTTTCTATTATTTAAAACAAATCATTTGTTCAGTGAGTTAAATATGGACATTGCCAATAGTCACGATACTCAGTAATATTAAACCTTTCGTGTAGTTTTTTACTATCACCAATCAAGCTCCTAACTACAAGTCATACTATTAACGCTCACAATTACTTTGTTTTGCCTTTTGTTTGCCTCCTATCTTCACTATCATCTTCTACGTTGTGACTTGTTTTCTAAAACTTCTTTTCTTACCAGATTCTCTTTCTTTTTTTATGTCTTTCTTTACCTAATCACATTACTTTTTAATCGTTTGGTTTACCTATCGGTTTCTTGTTTACTGCTAATTCAAAACAATTGTAACTCATGTAATGATGTCTTGAAAATTTCTTTATCTCTTCCAAATCAACTTCCTTTTTAGGCAGTTTTCATCACGAACTAAGGCCAAAATACATCTTACTTTACTCCGTCCATACACTTAGTTTGTAAACAATCCTGCCGTTTGCCTTATAACGTCTTCAATACTTACATCAGCTTAGGAAGGTTCAAAATTTCTCTCAAGTCGGTTTACGTTACAGGGTGCAATAATGGGTACTAGATTTAATTCGTATACTGACAATATACTTACACCAGTGAATATTATGTTAAATACAATAAAAGAAATTTGAACTACAAATCTCCACTTAATATCTAAAAACGCGAGCTGAGGAAATATGATATACAAAACATAGAAACAGGAAGACTTTAGGACAAAGATTTCTAAGTGCTAAGAAAATAAAAATTTGTAATGGAAAACGGTTTTCAAAGTGGTTATTTTTAAGTCTCCTCACTTATAACTCACAAAAAGGACTCTTAGGTGAAAAAATGAGCTATTGAAACGTTTTGAGAAAAATAGGAAATAATGATGAGGAGATATTGTCAAAAATGGGCATGTACTAAATAGGATACTAGAAATGTGTAATAAAGCATGTTACAGAAACGAAAAGTAAGTAGGATTGTATTTGAAAATGTACAGTAGAGAAATTAATCGCTTAAGAAAAGTAGAACATAAAATAATGAAAAACTTGGATCTCTTATATACTGACAGATTTGAAACAGGGAAACAGTTAACCGGGTACGTCGTTCTAAATATAATATCTTCAGTCCAATTTGAGGCATCTATTGAAAACAGGCCCTATGTAAGCCACTTCGTAAGTAAAGGTAAGATAAAACGGACATCCTTCAAATGCTCTCATTTGCGTTCTTTTGTAGTGGAGTGTAGAATGTAGAGTATTCTAACTGTGAACGCAATCAAACATTCAACACAGTTTATCAGAGTTAAAAGAATGCAAAGTCTTAAAGTTTTATATCATGTGAGTGGTGGAAATGAGATGAGTAGATGCACGCACGACGAATCCGTTGACAGGTATTAAAGAAAATGCAAAGCATTAGACAGCTTGGAGGGTACTGTTTATTTGAAACACCTTTATGTTGTTGCAAAGATCTCATAGATAGAGGTTTTAAAACAGTGAAATAAATTATTGAACACCGGAGAAATCGATAGTTGCAATTTGTACTAATACTTTTATGGTCCTATATTGATACTTTTATGTATTAAAATAGTTTTCTTGGATAAAGGTATACGGTTTTCCATTAGGCAATTAACACACAGTACGTATCCATACTCTCTATAATATAAAAAATATTATTTATTTAATATTATCATTTATTAGTATAATAATATTATTTTTTATTTATAAACAACAAAAATTAATTCTTTATTAAACTGTAACTATTGAATAAAATATAACTATTGTAGTTAGTTAATTAGATAATCTACAATTGGCTGCAGCAGTTAACGGTTAGCATAAGAATTTAATAAACAATTAACAATTATCATTTGTACTAATGCTTGTGTCTAATAATACTCTCTTGCCTCTTATATAAGCAACCAATTCCTAGTGACCTTATATGTAGCGAGCTTATAACTAAACTGACTGCATATAGCCAATCTTGTTGGATATAGGACTACTTAGGAAGAGTATCAAAGTTCACATGTGATGCGTAATATTCACCAGAACCTTAAAAATGTCACTACGTCAGTCGGGGTATATCCGGAATGTGCAAGCATATGTTACGTTTTACTGGACAGCAATGAAATACCCGCCTACCCTTTGACTCGTCCAATATGTGACGCGGGTGCTCCAACGTACTCACTTATGTCGCGTCGGCGTCATAATGTTATATGATGCCGATCGGTAATATACAACATTAAAAGGATCTCATTCAATAGTCTGCAACCAAACTTATATATATTGACTATAATATAGTTATCTAATCTAACTATACAATTGTCGCGCGCATACTGTATCTGTACTGTAATGTACAGACAGATATACAATGAAACACATACGCTTGTATAATTTGTTGATATAATAAATATTAGTTTTGACTTCAAGTAAAATTTTTGTTCTTGGTAAATTATTCAAGTAAAATATGAGACGCAATTTGTGTTTTTTTTTGCCCACAGGTGGTTTCGGCGTAACAGTTTGCACGAATCGTCGCCAATCGAAGAGGGAGACAGATACATGATACGAGACGGAACTTTGGTGGTGCTCTCCGTCAAGGAGCCTGACGGAGGAATCTACTACTGTAACGCCAGCAATAGTGAGGGATACGAGATCTTGGAGGTACAACTTCACGTTACTTCCCCCTTGTCAGTCAGGATACATCCGGCTCGGCAAACGGTGGATGTTGGGAAACCGGCTGAGCTCTACTGTCGCGTTTCCGGATTTCCACACGTAAGTTCTCTTTTGGAAATTTCAAAGCAATAATAATACTTTTATCGGTGTCTATATAACACAAAACTTTCAGATTAATCAATCTTACACTCCTTAGTTATTTAAGAAAGTATGTAATTACACATTATACACGTTATGTTATGGTATATAAAAGTATAATATATTCAATTATACTATATTTTGGTCGGGTTTGAATACAAGCAGAGCTTCAATATCGGTACCTTATTAACCTGTAGGAAGATTCAGCATATGAAAATGAGTAGGCTACTGCGGATTTGCAAAATTCGGTTTGGTAGCTTTTGCGACACATTTATTTGTTGTCGCTACAAGTATTTAACCTCTGAGGAGTGAATGTTGCAGTCTGCAGTAATTCCTCTTCACAGTAAATCTTTTCCAATTCATTATACCGCAGTACACAATTTTCCTCCGTTACTCAGAAAGACATCATTGTCGTTTCTTTACGTCTTGTGACCCACAACCCAGCAGACTTTCGCGACCACCTGTCGTCTTCTCTTCTCTCCAAATGTCCTTTCCATCTTATTTCCGTAATCATTTAAGTCACATCATCTATTTCAGTGAATAAATATTTCCGTATAAATAACCTTCTTACTCTTGTCACAGGCTTTCTCTTGATTCTAAGACGGGATTTTCCTCACTTCTTTTCCATTTAGATGTAATATAAAGATGAAAAATTTATTATTGAATTTTTTCATTTCTCTGTGCAGTACACCACGATCATTCTTGTGTTTGTTGCCGACGTTTCTAATCAAAACCTACTAGATGATCACATTGATTACAAACTTTCCCCGTATATTACAATGCAAGTTTCGGATTACTTATAATTTTTAACATCCGCTAAAATCAATCCAACCTAATCTTTTTCCATTGACAACATATGTCATAGCGTCTCCATTGTGTATTATTTTAACTAAATATTACACTTCACTAATAGCTGCCAGATCGATTACCATAAAATGTGTAACCTCCAGACTTATTAAACGTTATATTTTTCCAAATGTTTTACAAATTTGTTTTCAAACCAACCTTTACGCTCTCTTATTATGCTTATTCATCGTATTCTCTACTTCGATCCCATTTAATTATATAAAATTATATGCTTTGTAAATTTTGGATTAGAAGTAATGTACTTCACTTTTTACACTTTAGTAGTTTGAATTCTCCTTCAGCAATCCTGAAGACAGCGTTGCTGATATGTTTTGATTCTGTTTTGTCCAACTATATACTCTTATTCCGTTTGATAGAATATTATGTTGCAAGTAACTAGTATACACAGACGACATTGGTATTTGGAACAGTCATCTATTAGACATCAGAAAATATTTCTTGGTCTGAACGAATCAGAAAAATGCTTTGCTTAAAAATAATTAAAGAAGAAAAAAGATACGATTGTATAAGGACGGCGATCTAAAAGGAATGGATACGGTCAGTATAGTAGATTTGTAAGAGCAAAAGCGTTTACCTATCTGGGTTCGCTTGTTACTTATCTGGTTACCTGAGGTGCATGAAAACGTGTTAAACTAATTACGCATCACATTAGTGAATAATGTATAATGCCATGAACATAAAAATGCGCGCTGAAAGAGGAAACGCAAAGAAGACATGTCGTTGATAATAAGGTTTACTTGGCCTACTAAGAAAATTAAGTCCAAACTAGTATCAGGTGAAACAAAGTGAACTCTTTAAAAAACATTAATAGTCCCATTGTATTTTTTAGAAACACGTGTTCTGATCAGCAGCAATGAAAACGACAGGCGCAGGGAGCATTTGAGAGAAACATTTTAATAGCATTACAGCAGTCATTAAATAAAGAAGGTGTCTGGATGGACCTATATTAATGGATAAGCAGAGTTCATGAAATTCATTCATTGCTTTTTCATGACGTGTTGTGTTGAATTTGCTGTTAATTAATCATGCTTAATCAGACGATTTTTTTTTTATTCTTGGATTTCGTTGTCCATGACGTGTCCGTTTCTTAACTAAATATAATTATTTCACTACGACTCGAAACACAAAACTTTTTATGGGTAAAACTTAAAGTTTTACCTTGCAACCCGAACCGGTTTTCACTTTTAGAAAAACTTCTTCAGAAGTACTGTCCGTCTTGTTGTTGGCGACGAAATCGATTTTCGAAAGATCGATGTTGTGTGTGTGAGGTGTGATATGTTCGAATAATGCGTGTGATTTGAATTGCGTCTGTTCGTTTAGGATGTCGTTTTTATTTGTTTTTGTGTGTTTGTATATTTCCAATTGTTCTAGAGTGTCTAGTTTTCGGCCTTTTGTGTGTACGTGTAGAATGTTCATGTTATTGTCGATGTTTTTGTATGTGTGGTTTGCTTCAATGAGGTGGTTTGCAAAGGTGGATTCTGTAGTGGAGTGGAGTGCCTTTGTGTGTTCAATGTGTCTTTGTTTGAAGCTACGTCCTGTCTGGCCTATGTAGAATTTGTTGCAATCTGAGCAATTTAGTTTGTAAACACCAGGAAGATCGAATTTGTTTTGTGCTTTGTGTGTGTGTTTTGATAGTGTGTGTTCTGTTTTGTTAGTAGTTTTGTCAGCGATTTTGTATCCTGCTTTCTTGAATTTGTGGGCTATTTTTTCAGTTTGTTTGTTGATGTATGTTAGTGTTATGAATTTGTTGTTTTCTGTCTTTGTCTGTTGTTTCTTTGTGTTTTGTGTAGGAGTTTATTGACTATTGTTCTGTCGTATCCGTTGGATTCTGCTAGATATTTTATCGTGTTTAGTTCGTCTTTGTAGTCTTTTTCATCTAAGGGGATGTTGTTAAGTCTATGCATCATGGTTCTGACGGCAGCTAGTTTGTGTTGTATTGGGTGATTGGAGGAGTTGTGTATTAGTGTGTCAGTTGTAGTCGGTTTTCTGTATATACTGAATTTGTGCCTGTGTTCAAGTTTTGTGATGGAGAGGATGGATTTTTTTTAGTTTATTTATTTATCAATCATAATTTCTACACTTTAATGTGATTAGATCTTTTGCCTATTATAAAACGACGATTGGTGGACGTTTGATCCACTAACGATGTCTGGGCTATCCCGACACGACAACCGGCCACCGCTTTCTGCTGAGTTCTCTTTCTAGCAGCGTTTCAAGAGTCGCATTTCCCTTCTCTTTTTTACAAAATCTTGTTATCTCTAATCACTATCCCTTCTTATCTCTAACCCCGCGCTTTTAATGCCATTTCAGACACACTTTGATATCAATTATGCTTCAGAATATTTTTAAGTAATATCTTTAAATTAAACATAAGTTAAGTTTGCCGTCATATCCCAAAACCTTAGTATGTAATAACAAGGTTCCATCAACGTTTCGTACATTAGACAATTATTGTCTAGTGACAGAATCGACCTCTACCTACCAGACAGTTTATTGTCTAGTGACAGAGTCGACCTCTACCTACCAGCCAGTTTATTACCTAGTGACAGAATCGACCTCTACCTACCAGCCAGTTTATTTAATTTAGTCTACTTTTTTTCCTATCTATTTCTGCACATCGTATTTATGTCATTTCATTATACATGTTATTTCCATAATATCCTACTTCATCTATTTGAAAGTCATCTCTCTATTCTGTTGATATATACGTCAGCTAGAACCGTTTCAAAGTACAGAAAACATACAACTGCAATTATATCACTAGGCCTGTATTCAAATTTGGGTAAAAACTGTTGAATGTACATCGATATTTTACGTTATCAATAAATCAACATAAGAGGGAATAAAATATTCACGACAGTTTTTCTGACCATCTCAACCAAGTCACAATTAATTCAGCAACCCTTTTACAAAAACAGAATAGCAAATTACGCGCTATTCACAACCATAGCAATAATTACAGACAAAATCATTGAGACAAAATCATAGCAATCATTGAGTTTACAAAATCATACTTAAAAACAAACAAACAGTCAATATCCACTAATTACAACTCGCAATATTATCCCTACAAAACAGCTTTGCTAAATGACGTTCAATATATATTTATATGGGGCGCAGACAGGGTCACCTTTGGTGCATGACTTTCAGCGCCACGGGTATGAGGTCGAATGGAGTGAAACGCGTTAAACTAATTACGCATCATATTACTGAATGATTTGTGCACACAAAAATGCGCTAGACGCTTCAATTATTTTTTATGTCGCTGCAACAACATATTTAAATAAGTTACATTGTAAGCCGGTATCGAATAAATATTTTGTTTTCATTAATATTCAAGTAACACAGATATCAATGGTGTCACTTATTATCAGCAAGATTTGTTGCCTGGGATCTATTTTTTTTTACTTACTCTTGGATTTACAGTCGTCAACACGTTGGTCGTGTTTTTGTCCGCAAATCGTTAGATTCCATACAAAAACTCAATTTCTTGTTACATTGTTCGATACAGACGTGGCAACGTATTGTGCCCGTCGTCAGGAATGAGACACATTTACTCATATCGACTGCGGAATCCATAGGACCTGATAAATAACTGCGTGTAGAAGTCAAACATGTCCAGTCCCCCCTACCTTAAAAAACCTCCAATTCTTTAGTAAACCGATTCAAAACTGTACTATTTAGAGTAAACACGAAAGGCATCCAAACATAATTATTTACCAACAGTTTGCATCATAACATACTTAAAGGACAAGTCGTTACAGAGTTTTGAAGATATTATGACGGATAAGCTGAAAACTGTTTAATAAAGGAACGTGGTCACTCAACAAGTAACAATTTGACGAGTAAAAAGGAATAAACTAAACAAAGAAATCAAGATTTTTCTACGAGAGTCGAGCTAATTTTTAAGCCGTCTAGTTGGATTCGTAAGCTACTAGTGGCCATAACTTCGACCTATGTAGGTAAATGTAGACAGTCGTTTATTAAACTTAGTAACTTTAATAATTATCATCGACACTGTAACAGTACGTAACAACGGATTGTTATAATATTTGCAATAAATGATTTTTGAAATGACATCGTGTATGTTAAAACTTAATTGGTAAATGTTAAGAAGTTGTTAAGAACATACTAATAGGCTGAATATGATTTTTTCCCGTTTCTGGTAACGGTTAACTGGTACCGTTAAAGGTTGATATCAACGTGATTTATTAATCTACTTGAATTTCTTTGAACACAAATTAAATTTCAACCAAACTGAAAATAGTTGGCGGTGTATTGTATCTAACAACTACACTGTACGAATTGTAAAAATAAGTAGAGAAATCTGTTTTCTTTTTGGCGACTTATCGTAGCCGGCACGTTGGATAGCTCATAGAGGATATCTGCTGGCCTATTCAATAGACAGAAATATGGTTAGGCAAGTAGAACCATCTTCAAAAATTGATGAATTGAATATTAACTACAAGTTGACGGAAGATCAGTTTTTAGCAAAGCATTCTACAGTGCTCATAGCCATTTTTTCAGAACGCCAGTTTTTTCTACGTTTTGAAAGATCTAAATTACAAGTATCCCACCATTTTGAATACGACATTTTATACCATACTTTTATTTTTTGCTAACAAAATGACGGAATGAAATATATCCGAAAGACTAAATTTTATTAATTGAAAGCAGTACAGATTTTTTGTCCATTATTAGAGACATATTTTTTTTTTTGAAGACGACAAGCCTTTAAGAATTATACATGCAAACCATTTTTGAAAATTCTAATAAAATTGGTTTTCTTTAAAAAACGATTATTTGTTAGGACGTCCTGCAGATCTCCGGAGATGTATACGAGCGCAGGTGGCTTTCATAGTCCACACTATTAGGTGACCCACGAAACATTTTCATATCACATGCAAATGAAGGAAATATGTTTATATGTTTAAGAATCAACAATTCTATCACTTTCTTTCTCTTGTATACTAGTCCCTCATACCACACTTTGTCAAATGCTTGGGCCACGTCTAAGAATACTGCGGAGCATATTTTCTTTTCTTCTAGTGATTGCTCAATTACATCTGTAATCCGATGCACTTGTTCAATACTTGTGGGTTTATTGCGAAATCCAAACTGGTAGGTTGGAATCAGCTGCCTATCCTTTATGATACATTTTAGACGCTTGAGGAGCAGTTTCTCAAACAATTTAGATATAACTGGCAGCAAGCATATAGACCGATATGATGACTTCTCATTTGGCCGTTTACCAGATTTGTGGATCATAATCACCTGGGCAATTTTTCACTGCATTGGGACAAATTGGAGTCGTAAAGTAGCATTGAATAAACGTGTAAGCTTCATTATTACTTTATATGGCAGCTCTTTGAGTGGCTTCCCAGTCATAACCTGGTGCTTTTTATCACTAAGATTTTTTGTATGACACTGAGAACCTCATTAAAAGTTACAGGCTCAGTTGATCTGTCTTCCATATTATTCACCTCTGGAAGAATTTTATTTACAGTTGCTGGATGTGGCTGAAACGTATTAGCTAAATGTACTGCAAACGTTTTAGCCTTTTCGCTATCTTTCCTTGCCCATGTGCCATCATCTTTTCGGATGGGTGGATCATAGCTTTTTGGTCATTTCAAGTTCTTGGTAACTTTCCAGAGTGAATAGTCTGTATCTTTATCATCTGTCAGTTCTCTTCAGAAGTTTTAGTGGATGGTTAGTGAGTATCGGTCAAAATAAAAAATTTTAGCTGTTTTGCGTCGACGTTTCGACAATAATTATTGTCATCTTCAGGACCTGTGTATGAAATACAATAGAAATATCAAACATAACGAAACAATTAAATATTTGGGTGAAAGTGTTGGTGTATGTGAGTGTGTGCGTGCGTATGTATGTATCATTTTATATGTGAAGACTTATGATAGTTTGTTTACATCTTCAAATTATCTTTAAGAAAACGAGCAAATTATAATATGAGAGAACTTAATTTATACAGTGTTACAATTTAAATTACTAAACGTAAGGATATTTTAATTAATTAAACAAACAGTAATCAACAATTGGATATTAGATTGGTACATAAATTGTTTATACCTACAGCAGTCAACATATAGCAAAGTAATATATTACCTATAACTAAAACAGATTAGGGGATGTTCACTACGTAATTATTAAAAGTTATTTTTACCATGTTTCACTCCCTACTGGTATTAACAAAACAATCATAATTTATAAACATACAATTTACACAATAACTGTAGATTGTTTTGTTAATACCAGTAGGGAGTGAAACATGGTAAAAATAACTTTTAATAATTGCGTAGTGAACATCCCCTAATCTGTTTTAGTTATAGGTTATATATTACTTTGCTATATGTTGACTGCTGTAGGTATAAACAATTTATCTACCAATATAATATCCAATTGTTGATTATTGTGTGTTTAATTAATTAAAATATCATTACATTTAGTAATTTAAATTGTAATAGTGTATAAATTAAGTTCTCTCATACTATAATTTGCTCGTTTTCTTAAAGATAATTTGAAGATGTAAACAAACTATCATAAGTCTTCACATATAAAATGATACATACATACGCACGCACACACTCACATACACCAAAACGTTCACCCAAATATTTAATTGTTTCGTTATGTTTGATATTTCTATTGTATTTCATACACAAGTCCTGAAGATGACAATAAATACTGTCGAAACGTCGACGCAAAATAGCTAAAATTTATATTATTGACCGATCATCACTAACCATCCACTAAAACATTCATTGATTGACGGTCACTAAAAATTACGGATTTAATCTCTTCAGATGTTTGTGAACATTTCATTTTTAACTCACCGGATGTCATCTTTAAGTTGCTGGCTTAGCTGGTTAAGAATTCTTTTATCTTGAGGTGCTCCTGTCAGTTGCCATTTTTTACGTGATCTTCTTTCCTTTAAAACAAGATCTCTAATTTCCATAGGATATAATTTAACCTCAGTGACGTTGTATTTAAGTCAGTAGTGTTATTCCATGCAGCTTGCTGTACATCAGTTACTAATTTTTCTACTCCCATGTCAAGTTGTACTGTTGTTCTTAGTGGAACATTTAGCTCAATTTAAATCCATTCCAGTCTGTCAATTTATTTGTCAATAATGGTGGAAATTATTTCTTAATTACTGTTACACTTAATGTCAATATTATAGGTGAGTAATCAGATGACAAGTCATAGGATTCTTCAACACTTATATAGTGTTATAGCTGCTATTCCCTTCAGAAGAATGAAATCTATTAGGTTAGGCACCTTATTTACATCTGACGGCCAGTAAGTTGATGTCCCAGTAGACTGGCACTCAAATTATGCTTGTTTTATTGCACTATATAAATGTTCACCTTTAGTGGCGATAGGTCTAAATCCCCAGTATGTATGTTTTGGGTTGAAATCTCAGCTAATTATAAAGTGGTCTCCAAGTGCCTGAAAGAGCCTGAGGTAATCTTCCGCTTCCAGCATATATCTTGTTAGACAGTATAATGCTACCACTGTAAAGATCCTAAATTTTGACAATTGCATGGCATACCTATCACCTGGGGTAGACTTTCCAGATTTCGTTTTGTCCATTGCTTAATTTTTTTTTGGTTCATAAAAGAAATTAGAAGCAAAAAAGAAAGACACCCTACGACTCGAGTACTCTAATAGCGTCGGGGTCAGAAAAGAACAAGAGGTAGTCAAGAGAGACTAAACAGGAAAGATTAAAGGAAGAGATCTCACCCAAGACAAGGTTTTAATTAGGTTTATCTTTTTTAGCCTTCCATAAGATATGGGTCTTCTTGTTCTTCCTTCTAATAGTACACTAATACAATAGCCTTGATTTTTTCGTATATGTCTATTTTCTCTTCTGACATGTTTCTGTTACGTTAAACCTGCCTTTAAATGTAACATTTGCCTTTTTCTAATTTCTTTGTCACTCCTGCAGTACGTTCTTGAAACTCTACAGCGCCTTCTCATAAGATCCATATTTAGTGCTTCTTGGTTTTTGTTGTTACCTCCATAGGCTATACAGTACATTATACACGTGTGTTGCACATTTTTGGTTTAACACTACTAATGTCATAAAATTCGATTCCATTTTTTAATGCATTTTCCATTGTCCAAATGCATTCTTGATTATTTCTGTTGCTCTACTATTTGATCTGTCATTGAATAATCCTAATTATTTAAACTCATCTACTCCTTTGCTCTTCACCAGTTTGAAAATTTTTACTATTTCTCCCTATTGTCACTTACTCTCGCTGACATATACGTCTCATATATTTTGTGTCATAAAACTAATCTCATCTTTATTTTGATCATTAATTTATCTGCAGAGCTCAAACCTCGTTCCAAGGGGTAATTCTATACCTTTACGATGAATAGAAATCAACAAAGAAAAGAAAAGTAACATAAAATTTGTCTTTCAGCACAGTCCCTGAACGTCATTTTATTGTTTGTTTTTGTGTATCAACGTTACTGTAGCCATAAAAGTGTAGGAACTTACTAAAGTCCTAGAGACAGGTCATTCTTTTGTAACCTGACATATTTTAACAAATATTTTTGAAATATTAAGTGTTAAGCTAATCATAACTAGCCATATGCGCGTTCTGTAGGTGGTTGACTGGATTTATTTTCTTTGTCAGTTGCATCTAATGGCTCAGCCGAAATATGATTGAACGACCCATACCTATTAACGAACATGACCAAACAAATGCAAGTATAGTCCTACCCAAAGAATTGACAGAACATCTTAGAGTGCACAATACCCAAGACCAAACTATCACAACTACTAAATATTTTTCCTTACCATACATAAAAACACTATCAGAGAAAATCACTAAAATACTTACAAAGACTAACAACAACACGAAAATAGCATACAGAAATGTCAATACAATAAACAAACTCTTCACGAATACCAAAGCTAGAGATGAAATAGAAATAAAATCGAATGTCGTTTTATGAAATTCCATGGCAAGAAACTGCGGTCAAAAATATTATGGATGCTTAGAACAATATTTAAAAAGGAGAGTGTATCAACAAAAATACAGCTGCGATAAAATAGAAACTAATAAACATGATCCAACAGTCTTAACACAACACGCTCGCATACATGGCCACACCTTCCAGTTTGACAAAGTAAAAATAATACACACGGCAGTTCCTTGAAATGATAACTATTGAAAGAAATAAGCAACATTCCGTTAAAAAACAAACCGACGCACAGAGCCTCAGTAAGTGTTATTCAAACCTTATACATTCCCAGAAAACAAACATTAAATTGAAATGTAACAAGTCAACAATCCCATCAACCCCCTCCACCGCTGGTACCATTAATACCTGACAATTCTTTACTTTGTACGTCTGCTCTTTCTCCAATCACAAAATAGATTCACACACTGCCACTATGCAGTAGGCTATGCAAAGTGAGGAAAAAATATAATTATTATGTATCACGTTTTTGTATCATAGTGTAGTATATAGTTTTATGTAATGCACTTGACGTATCTGTGACTCAACAATATATATAAGTACTATTAGTTATTCCATATAAAACAACGCCACTGTTAATACCATACAACTTATATATTATAATTAACTCTCATTACAATTATATTACTTTATATTTTATGTTGTAGCCATGAATATGAGATTAAATAAATCTCGAAACGTCGCATAAACCTGCTTTTTTATTAGACAGAAACTCGATATCAAATTGTTACCATAATTAACACGGTCGATAAATAATATTCTTATATATTGCAACGATACAGCCTGTCACAGGACTACTTGTGTAGGTTTTCTATGAGTCGGGTCCTCAAACGTGATCTCTCAATTCTTTCCTGGAACGCCAACGGGTTGTCCAACAAGATCCAGGAACTCCAAGAATTACTGGCCCGACTCAAACCCGACGTAGTCCTTCTCAATGAGACCCACTTGACTCCTGCGAGTCGGTTACGACTGGCCAACTATGTGTGCTATCGAAACGACAGGCCGGGCACTGCTGGTGGCGGTACTGCCGTCGCGGTGAGGCTCACTCTCGAGCATCACCGAGTCGTCTTGCCTGCAATGACTCACCTCGAAGGAACCGCTGTGGAGTTGTTAAACACTCTAGGCGGCGTACAGATGGTCGCGGCGTATAAACCGCCGAAAAAAGAGCTCCTTCACCCCGATCTAGCTGTCGCGTTCGATGCACACAGGAGGGTCATCATGGCCGGCGACCTGAACTGTAAACATCGCGATTGGAACAGTCGCTTGACTGCCCCAAACGGGAAACGTTTACGCAGGTTTGCCGATTCTCGCAGGATACAAGTGATTGGGCCTACCCAACCTACGTTCTACCCCTCACAACGCAACGCGGCTCCCGATGTCTTGGACATAGCGGTGATTCAAGGAATTGACTGTCCGGTCCATGTGTCCGCGCTAACGGAACTATCGTCCGATCATCTCCCCATCCTGATACACGTCGCTACCAAGCACGTCGTACGCAGAGATGTCAGGAAGGTGGTAGAATGGGACCGCTATGGCCCGGCGTTAAGTCGCCGATTGCCAGACGCGGGACCACTCGAAACCGTCCGCCAAGTCGACGAGGCAGTTGCCGCGTTTGACGAGGCTGTCGTATCTGCGATCGACGCGTCTTCGAGGATGAAGCCTGGTGTCACGCCCCACTGGCAGCGGATCCCAGAGGAGACGAGTGCTCTCGCTTGCGAGAGAAATCGCCTCCGGAGACGCTGGCAGCGGACCCGTGATCCGGCCGACAAGGCAGCGTACAACCGGGCGACCGGCATTTTACGTCGTGAAATGCAGGCCTACCGGAGACGCTGTTGGGAACTCGCCGTGGCCCAGGCAGGGGACGGATCGGACGAAAGTAGCCCTTACCGGATACCTTCGGCGTTGGTAGGGAAGAGGCGCCGGCCTCGCATCCCGGCCATTGCTGGACCTTTCGGTCAAATCCTGGCTCGCCCGGAGGCGAAGGCCGAGTACTTGGGCGCGTGTTTTGAGCGACAGTTCGCACCTAACCCGCCCATGGACTGGGACTTCGACGAAGAAGTCGAGAACGAAGTGGAAGACTTTCTGTCTCTTCCGATCACTACGGAGCCCGAACCCATTACTAGGGAAGAGGTCACAGATCGGCTCGTTGAACTCGTGCCGAGAAAAGCTCCTGGCCCGGACGGCGTCTCGAACGCCGCTCTTACTCGACTCCCGGAGTGAGGAGTACTTTTCTTGGTCGCGCTGTTCAACGCGTGTCTCAGACTGGCCTATTTTCCCCAGAAATGGCGTAAGGCGACGGTTATAGTGATCCCGAAGCAGGGAAAGGACGCTTCCCGTCCCGGCAACCTCCGGCCCATTAGTCTACTGTCAGCCACGTCAAAGGTCCTCGAACGTCTCGTACAACGGAGAGTACTAGATCATCTAAGAAATTTCGATGTACTGGTCCCCGAACAGTTCGGCTTCCGTGTGGGGCATTCCACCACTCATCAACTGATGAGACTGGTGGAATACATCACGGACGCCGGGTGTCGGAAAGAGCAGACTGTCGCCTGTTTCCTAGATGTGGAAAAGGCCTTTGATAGTGTCTGGCATGACGGGCTCTTGTTCAAGCTCCGGGAAATCCAGCTCCCAGATTGCTACCTTCGCTTGATTGCTAGCTTTCTGACGGAGAGGACTTTCTGCGTGCGAATAGACGACCACGTCTCTTCCGAGAGACGTATTACAGTCGGGGTACCTCAAGGTAGCGTGCTAGGGCCTCTCCTGTTCTCCGTGTATGTCAACGACGCACCCAGAGAGCCTGGAGTCCAGATGGCTTTGTTTGCCGATGACACGGCGGTCTATACCGCCGATCGGAACGCAGACTTTGCTATCCCACGACTTCAGCGCGCACTCGATGCGTATTCGACGTGGACGGAAAGCTGGAAAGTTGCCGTCAACGAAACCAAGAGCTCCGCGGTGCTATTCACCAAGCGCCGGAAAGAACCACGAGGCCGAGTGAGACTCGGTAGAACGTACTTGCCCTGGTCGAGAGAAGTAAAGTACCTCGGTGTCCACCTTGATCGTCGGCTCACCTGGCGTGCCCACGCTGAGACGATGCGAAAGAAAGCGTCCGCTCGTCTCGCGCAACTGTTTCCGATACTTGCCAACAAGGCTATGACCCGCAAGCTGGGTAAGTTGATTGTCAACGCGTACCTGTTTCCGATCATTACCTACGCTCTTCCCGTCTGGGGTTACCTCGCAACCGTTCATAAAAGAAGGTTGCAAAGCGTTCTCGATAGAGGGCTTCGGCTAGCGGCCAAAGTCCCCTATCGGTTTTCTTCTCGTCTCCTGAGAAGAGGACTCGGTGTCCGCTCCTTGGATGACACCGCAAGGCGACTTGCACGTAAATTTTACGTCCGAGCTGCGAGGACCCAGACAAACCCACTCATAGCTGGCCTTGGCAAGTACCGAACACGTCCAGGTGATTCTTGGAAACGGCCTCGACAAATACTGTACTAGTCGACCTAGTACGAGCATGTCGTTGTAGCGACCACTGAAAATTAATTAAAAATATTCCGTCTGGACAGGACCACTAGGCAGGAGCCCCTACCGGAGGCTCGGTACTAGGATACCATTGGGTCGTCTCACGACGCACAACCCAACAGCTCTGAACACTTGCCTGTCACAGGACAAAAGGCTTGCCGCATGACAAATGGCGCCAATCGTACACTCTAGTGTTTTTGGTGGCCCTAAAAAGGACCTGGTGGCGAGAACGGTGATATTGGTCGTGCCGCTCTGTGGTGTTCGGCGGCTGCGCCCGCTGATCGTGGCGTACTGCAGTCCTCCTCTTCTTCCGGCACCGGTTGTAGAGTCGGCTGCCAGCCCAGTGAACTCCATAGCTGGCGCGGAACTGGAGGGCGAAGACGCAAGAACGCCGGTTCTATTCTTCGGCCGTTCCTTCCGGCTGAATCCGCGCTGACGATGAAGAGCCCGGGTTTTATGCACTAACCTGGATCGCTGATTGGCTAGCTCCGAGCACGTTAGATGGTCACGTCTCGGCTGCTGATCGCTGATTGGCTCGCTGTGTCCGCCGCTGGTAGCGGAGAGCAGATGTTCGCATACCGCTGCCGTCACAACTCCCCCGGGTCTTGAATGCTCTCCGGTAGCCAGCCTACTGCTCTTCTCCGGATCTTGTAGAGGTGTCTGTTGGGCGCCATGTTGTTTTGTGTGCCGGCTGGTAGCTCTCTGGCGTGGCTGGATCTTGCAACCGCAAGATGATCGTCGCCCCACATTGGGCGCCACTTGCAACAGGACAAAAGGCTTGCCGCATGACAAATGTACACTCTAGTGTTTTTGGTCCCCCTAAAAAGGACCTGGTGGCGGGAACGGTGATATTGGTCGTGCCGCGCTGAGGTGTTCGGCGGCTGCGCCCGCTGATCGTGGCGTACTGCAGTCCTCCTCTTCTTCCGGCACCGGTTGTAGAGTCGGCTGCCGGCCCAACGAAATCCATCGCTGGCGCGGAACTGGAGGGCGAAGATGCAAGAACGCCGGTTCTATTCTTCGGCCGTTCCTTCCGGCTGACTCCGTGCCGATGTCGTCCGAGAGAGGAGAGGAGATGAAGTGCGTCCGATGGCGTGGAGATGAAGAGTGCGCCAAAAAAAATTTTTTTTCGCTCTGGGCTTTGCGGTTGTGCGTCGCAGAGACGAACCGCTCGGTATCTGAGGTCCGAGCTACATTCTGGAGCTCCTGCCTCGTGGCCCTGCCCAAGTGGGGCGTGTGCTCTATAGCAGGCCGATTCTCGGCTGTTGTGCTAGCCTACATTAGCGGAGTATACACCGAGGGCGTTTCCACGAATCACCTGGACGTATACGGTACCTTCCCAGCCCAGTCACTAGAGGATTGCCTGGGAACCTCGCCGCACATGCATAAAATTTGCGTGCAAGTCGCCTGAATGTGTCGTCTAAGGAGCGGACGCCAAGTACTCTCCTTAGAAGGCGAGATGAAAAGCGACGGGGGACTTTAGCCGCTAGCCGAAGACCCCTGTCGAGGACGCTCTGCAACTTCTTTTTATGCATTGCGGCGAGGTAACCCCAGACCGGACAGGCGTAGGTAATGACCGGCAGGAGATACGCGCCGACGATCATCCTGCCCAATTTCCTGGACATGGCTGAGCTGATCAGGAGTGGAAACAGTGCGCACAGGCGAGTGGATGCTCGCTTAAGAACTGTCTGTGCGTGGGTACGCCAGGTGAGCCGACGGTCAAGGTGTAAGCCGAGGTACTTGACCTCTTTGGACCAGCGCAAGTACGTTCTGCCGTTACGTAGCTGCCTAACAGGGTTCTTCCGTCGCTTGGAGAATTCGACGGCTACACTCTTGGTAGCGTTGAGTTGCACTCTCCAATTCTCAGTCCAGCCCGCGAGCGTGTCGAGCTGGCGCTGCAGTCGTAGGACGGCCCTTTCCACGTGACGATCGGCCGTAAATACGGCCGTGTCGTCAGCAAAGAGGGCCATCTGGACTCCAGGCTGTCTCTGCACGTCGTTGACGTAGATCGAGAACGGAAGGGGGCCTAGAACACTACCTTGAGGGACGCCGGCTGTGATTCGTCTCTCGGAAGAGACTGAATCGCCAACTCTCACGCAGAAAGTCCTCTCCGTCAGAAAGCTAGCAACCAGATGGCGGTAGCAGTCCGGGAGCTGGACTTCCCTAAGCTTGAATAATAGGCCATCATGCCATACGCTGTCGAAGGCTTTTTCAACATCTAAGAAACAGCCAACGGTCCGTTCTCTCCGACACCCGGCTTCCGTGACGCTTTCCACCATTCTCATCAGTTGCTGAGTGGTCGAATGCCCCACACGAAAGCCGAACTGTTCGGGGACCAGCACGTCAAAGTTGGTTAGATGTTCTCGTACACGACGCTGCACGAGGCGCTCAAAAACCTTGGACGTAGCGGAGAGTAGGCTGATGGGCCGGAGGTTTTCAGAGCGGATGGTATCCTTTCCCTGCTTCGGGATCACGATAACCGTCGCCTTTCGCCATTTCTTGGGAAAGTAGGCCAGTCTGAGACACGCGTTGAACAAATCAGTCAAGAATTGAACTCCAGGCTCGGGAAGAAGTCGTAGAGCGGTGTTCGTAACACCGTCTGGGCCTGGAGCTTTTCTTGGCTGAAGTTCAGCGAGCCGATCTGAGACCTCTTCCAAAGAGATGGGTTCGGGCTCCGCCGTGATCGGAAGAGACAGAAAGTCTTCCACAGCCATCTCGACTTGTTCGTCGAAGTCCCAGTCCATGGGCGGGTTGGGAGCGAACTGTCGCTCGAAACACAAGCCCAAGTACTCGGCCTTCTCCTCCGGGCGACCCAGGAGTCGACCGAACGGTCCAACAATGGCGGGGAGTGGAGGTCGTCGCCTCCGTCCCGTCAATGCGGTAGGTATTCTGTACGGGTGACTTTGCGGGACCATATCCCCCGTTCGGGCCACAGCGAGTTCCCAACAGCTACGTCGGAACGCCTTCAGACTGCCACGCAGTCGTCCGGTGAGCCGATTGTATGCTGCCTTATCAGCTGGATCACGGGTCCTCTGCCAACGTTTCCGGAAGTAATTCCTCTCGCGAGCGAGAAGAGAGACTTCCTCAGGGATGCGTTGGTAGTCAGGCGTGAAACCAGCTCGCGTAGTGAAGACACGCCTATAGCCGAGATGATTGCCTCTCCGATTCCCGCTACTGCTTTGTCTAGGAGGCGACCGGAATCGAGTGGGGCCGCTGGCGGCAATCGACGGCACAAGGCCGGGCCGTAGCGATCGCAATCGATAACCTTCTTCTGGTTAGAACGTGCATAGGCGTGCTGGGTAGCGACGTGGACCAAGATAGGGTTGTGGTCGGATGTCAACTCCGTAAGTGAGAATACCTCGACCGGACAGACAACTCCTTGGGTCACCGCGATATCCAGAACATCGTGAGCCGCGTTAGGCCTTGACGGAAAGAACGTGGGTTGCGCTGGACCAAACACCATCGCCCGGCGCGATTCAACAAAACTGAGCAAGCGCCTCCCGTTCGGAGTAGTCAGGCGACTATACCAAACGCGATGCTTGCAATTCAGATCGCCGGCCAAAATTATCCTTCGATGGGAATCGTAGATGACGTCCAGGTCGCCGACAAGGAGTTCAGCTTGTGGGGGCTTGTATGCTGAAACCACGAGGACGCCGCCAAGAGCTCCGTGGACCTCAATGGCGGTGGCCTCTAGGTTGGTAAGCTGCGGCAAAACGACACGATGATGACCTATGGAGGTCCTCACCGCGATCGCCGTGCCGCCTCCTCGTCGGCCAACTCGGTCATCCCGATAGACCACGTAATTTGGTAATCGAAACCGGTTCGCCGGGGTCAGGTGGGTTTCAGAGAGGAGAAGTACGTCGGGTTTGAACCGAGCCAGGAATTCAAGAAGGTCGGAATGCTTGGAACCGATGTTGTTAGAATTCCAGGCTACGAGCGAGAGATCTCGTCTAAGGGCTCGGTTCATAGAAGACCTATGACTTCGCAGGCTTCCACCAAGAGCATGAATCTCTCAGTTGGGTCAGCAGTTTCCAGGCGGTCTCGGATGGACCTGAAGGTGGATGCGACTTTCTTGAGGTCGTAGCCAGACAGAAAGTCGCGGACGAACTGTGCTTCATCGGATATGACGGACTGGGCGGTTTGCCTGGAAACTGAGGCCGCGTAAGAGCAACCAGGTTTTACGGCAGATCGGGTCGTGGTGGAAGCCACAGGACCAGGGGCAGACGGTTTCGAGTTATAGACTGGAAAAGTACGCTGTTGCGCTTCGTTGGACTTATTGTACCGGGAAGCAGGACTTATCTTGGGCTGTGGGCAGGCAGGAGCTCGAGGCCGAGCATCCGGTGTGGTTATCCCTTGTTTTTTGGATTTAGTGATGCCTGCTCGCGGAAATCGCGGAGGTGGCAGTGGTGGCGAGGCTACCTCTGGTTCAGAGGCGGGAGTTAGAGGTTCCGCGGAGGTGGAGGGTTGAATCTCCGGCTCCATAACCGAGATGGCGGCTACAGGGCTTGTCTCTGCTTCAGAAGGAGACGCGGTTCGTTTAGGTGCCTTTGTAGATGCTGGATGTGGAGCCGGAGAGGGCGCGCGCCGTGCAGGTTGTGCCTTCGGTTGCGGCCTAGCCTGTGTTTTAGGTTGCATAGCTGGCTGCCTTGGCTTCGGGAGGGGCCCCTGCGGCTTTTGCTTCCGCAGGAGCTCCGCCTTGTAGACCGGGCAGTTAATATTATTTGTGCATGGCCTTGGCCACAATTGATGCAGCGAAACTTGGTCTTATCTGCCACAGTGCAGGCCTGAGTTGAATGTCGCAGAGAACAACGTAAACAGGCCGGGGCACTGCGACAGACGTCGGTGTGATGGCCGAACCTCTGGCACCGGTGGCACTGCTCAAGCTTGCCCGGGGGACGACTGGATTCCACCCTGACGCGGAAGCCAAACAGCCGCGTCAGGTGGAATACCTTGTCTGCGGCCTCGCCCTTCTCGAGCTGGAGACGGACGAGCGGGAGAGGTACCCGGGTTTCGGAGTTGGGAAACAGGCGGAAAATTGCCTGCACCGGGTACCCGAGTTCTCGGAGTTCCAAAAGGATCTCCTGAGGATCTGTATGCGCGTCAAGCCCACGCAGAATTACTGACAAGGGCTTGACACGCTTAGGAGAGAAGGTGTGATATTGTAGGCTGTGCGCCTGCAGGAAGGCCTCGACCAAGCGATGGTCCTCGAGCTGGCGGACGACAATCTTGACCGTATCACCGCCAAGCAGCTTCAGGTCAAGCTTGTCGGCCGACAGGCCGTGGGCCGCGATCAGCCGCCTGTATAAGGCAGCGACATTGGACACCCCGTGGACGAACAGGGGCGGCGCACGACCATTAGCGGCAGCAGCCGGAGCTGCTACCGAAGCAGTCGGAACCGCGGCCTGTTGGCCCTGAGAAGGTCCGCTGTCCATGGCCGAGGTGCTAGAGGAAGCGGATCCGGTTGTATGGGTCCTCTTAGGCTTCTTAGCCGGACGATTACGCCGACCAACGGTCGCGAACTCGCCCGACTCGTCTGCCGGAAGAGGGGGAAGCGGGTTAGGGAGAGGATCGTCCGTCTCCATCGCCCGAGGCGATTCAGGCGAGTCGCCCAGATGGGGCAAGGCAGAGCCGAGCGACTCGGCACTTGAGCCGTTGCCCGTAGTGGGCATGCTGGCCAGGTGCGGCTGCCGGGCAGACACTGCTAGGGATCTCCCCTAGATCCGGGCAGAGTCACCGCCAAACGCCAGGGATCTCGGGTCCGGCCGAAGCCGGGTTACCCGCGCGTCTTCCCTGCTCACGACGATGCGGGATGAGCTGGGCTAACGACCAGCTTCGTTGAATACCAGTCCTTACCAAGACTGGTGTCCACTGGCCCCTTTACCCCGGCATTATCCGAGCTCGCTTACCACTGGTGGGGGCTTGCAAGGATCGTCCGGGGCAGCACTACCTAACAGTCGCGAGCAGGTTAGGATTTAAGTACTGATTTACGGCACTCACCGTGCGAGCAGTCCACTTCTAATCCTCGACAGCAGATGGTATCCGGCGAAGGTGGTCCTAAAAAGGTCTTCTGCCAGCTGCCACTTGTACCAGCTACTTAATTCACCGGCAGCAGCTGGCTCCTTGGTCCTTTTTCCCACGAAGAGAAAGGCAATAGTATTCCTCGTCCAACGACGAGGTGGGCGAATGCAGCAAGCAGCTTCCAGTCCAGGCAGGAGAGAGCAGTCCGGAGAGAGGTCAGTCCTGTTGAAGAGCTGGTCTAGAACGTCACGCCAAAATTTTCTGCCGGCCCGGGTTTTATGCACTAACCTGGATCGCTGATTGGCTAGCTCCGAGCACGTTAGATGGTCACGTCTCGGCTGCTGATCGCTGATTGGCTCACTGTGTCCGCCGCTGGTAACGGAGAGCAGATGTTCGCATACCGCTGCCGTCACAAGCCATATGCTGTATTAGGCATTGATTTGAATAAATATAAAATTTGTAGAATTATTATAAGTTAAGGGTAAATGGACAGGTCTGAGATTGTAAAAATATTTCATTGTTAGATTAGGGGAGGTCCGAATTCTTCCAGGCGTACTCCCCCCTCCTCCAGTTAACCTCAGTGAATTTGAGAAATCTGATTCATTCATTCTTAGAGAAATGTGAAATGTGATTTGCCTCCTCCAACTGGTGAATTTGAGATAATCTGTCCCTTAATCAGCCTCAGTGGAACACGGACTTCTTTTTTTATAGTGCCCATTGAAACATCCTTGTCCTCAAATTTGATCTCCTCCATTTGTCTTATGATGGATAAATTGTTCTTGTTAAACACCTCTTGTGTAGTCTCTTCTTTTTCCACTTCTTCTAAAACAATATCATCCTTTATAATCGTAGTGATGTCTTGCAAATAATGCTGATCAACAAACTGTTCATTCTCTTCTTTGATTTCTTCTTTTACACGCAGTTCTTCTTTTAGGACAGAATTTACAACTGGCAATACATCCTGTTCAGTCTCAGCTTCTTCTACATCTGCTTCTTTTTTTATAGTGTCTTGTTTAGAATTCTCAAACTGTTCTTCTAATTGTTTCTTATTAGACTCTTTAATTCGTCTATTCTAGCATTCAAATTTTCCGCTTGCTTATTCATATTTTCTGTTTGTTTTGTGCTTATCTCATCTACCCAAGCACGCATCATCGTTTGAAACGCCTCCATGTTCAGACTTTCTGGTGCTGCCATGGTGAATTATTCTTAAAATATTTATTTATAATTTATATGTTATAACTAATATTATATTTTAATTAAATTTGTATGTTAGTATATTTTAAATTGTTGTGTATTGTATTGTAATAACGCAACTGGCTCCCACCCAATAAACAGGTGTAATTGTAACATGAGTAAATAAAAATAAATAAATAATAATATTTAAACAATAAATAAATAAAAGCTCGCATACGGTTCACTAATAATAAATTATTAATAAATATTTTAAGAATAATTCACCATGGCAGCACCAGAAAGTCTGAACATGGAGGGGTTTCAAATGATGATGCGTGCTTGGGTAAATGAGAGAAGCACAAAACAAACAGAAAATATGAATAAGCAAGCAGAAAATTTGAATGCTAGAATAGACGAATTAAAAGAATCTAATAAGAAACAATTAGTTGTGACACACATTGCCCTTAATTACCCAAGTATCGCAATCATACAACGCAATTGAAATTACCGTTATTTTGCAAAATTTAAAATGCGGATCACGCCTAACATGTATTCTTACCGACCATGTTATTGTACTGCATATATTACTGAATGTTGTCAGTGTATTACTTGTGTCATACGCACAGATAATTTTTGACTTAGTCACATTCCATGTCAGCGCATTTGTTGAGTCACTGATAATTTTAAACATTACATCTCTGTTTTGTACAGATCTAAAATGGCTACTATGTTTTAAACACTTGACATTCAATACAGATCTAAGACCTTATTATGTTTAGCCTGTTGTTCAAATTGCAAGACTTGAAACCCGATTAGAAAAACCCCGAGGCCGATAAGGAAGACGAGCCGTGGTCACGTAACATTACTTCTCATATAGGCATTATTTCTTCACTGTAGGCTATTTATTTAATCAACACTTTAAAATTGCGTGAATTGTGAGGGGATTTTTGTCATCCTGTTGTACACACGTTATAAATACACCTAAAAGAAATAAAATATACGGATATAAAAGTTGTATTTCCAAAAAATGTTGTACGCTATACAATTTTAATATAACTAAAACAAATAAAACATTTCAGTAAAAAACTCCGAAATCAGTCTAACACACAATACGATATGTCCATGTATACGATATTAAGGATACGTGAATTAATTAATTTAATTTTCGGTTACAAGTTATATATTGGTCTAGGTAAATTCATAAAGGAATCATATCAACTAAGGAAAAATGAAACACTGGCTTAAAAGTGTAACCAATATTACTTATTTCTTAAATTATATTAATCTTTCTTTATGTGGTTTTTCTTTGCAAAAGCTGACAGTTAATTTGGTTTTTTAACAAAATTACGTAACATAATTTTGAATGCCGAAAAACTTATGTACTCTAATTTTTTGTGTGTAAAATATTATCACAATAAAAGAGCTCATCAACATCTTGAAAAAAAAATCTTGCAAAATTTATTAAGTACATCCTTAATTTAGTAATGACCGTCGATCAATAAATTTTAACGACGGAAGGTTTAGCGAGGATCGGTCAATAAGTATACCACAAATTTTACATTATTTGTGTCGACGTTTCGACAAAATTTATTATCATCATCAGGACCTGCGTATAGTAATAAATTCCCTATAGGGGAGAAAAATCAAACACAAAAAAATCAATTAATTCAGCGAGCGTGTCTTTGTGCGTGCGCGCGCGCGTGTGTTAGGGAGTTGAGACAGTTGGTTTTACATCAGCAAAATAATTACATTCCTTACATATTGTTTTAATTAAGTACATAGACAAAATTATAATATTCCAAAGCATGATTAATATTACATTTTGTTACAAAGTATTACAATTTAAAATATGGATAATGCAATAAATAATTTCAAATAATTACAGATGAACTAATCATCGAATACATTGTTACGACGGTCAATTTTTACTTAAAAAAATAAACTAAACTATAAAATTTGTCGTGTAACCTTTACAGTACACGCCATGAAATTGCAACTATTACTAATGCATATTCAGATGGTTACATTAGTTTAACTCTATCAATTTCTAATGCTAAGTCTAAGAGAATATCTACTTATAGTTTCTTTTATTTGAGTGTAACCAATCACAACAAAGTCTACAGATATTTTTCAGGTGATTTCTAACAGTATAGCCAGCTATGTAAACTAAAATGGTGAGTTCATCTTTAGGGACACAATACAAAGAGAAATCATAAACTATAAATTCGTAAAAAGAATTTATGTTCACTACAGTTTCACAAAACCCATTTTTACATGGAAGAAAACTCTTTAAAGATAACTTTTTACTTTCAAACAACAAAAGAATAGTGTCTTTAAACCTAATTTTCTTTAGAATTATTATTAAACTAACGTAATAATTGGCCCCACTTAACTGTTTGTAATATCCAAATCTACCTTCTAATAAATAATTTTGAAATTCTCTTAACAATAAGTAATAAATTTTATATTTTTCAGACCTGTAGGGTATGAGGTGTTTAAAAAAGTGTCATTTGTGTGTATAAGAGGCTAGAAAGTTAGTGCTCATAGTGAACTGAGAAATAAGTAGGCCTACAGTTTGTTTCAGATTTTGAGCCACAAACACATTTTTCTTAGAAAATCTATTTGTAGTGCACTGTTAGAGCTTATACGCTCTCTGTATTCATGATTAAATCTTTTACCTTCCCAAGCACGTTTTACGTTAACAATTTTCTGTCATATAATAAAAATACCTAACAACAAGCAAGTTTCTTAAACGTCTGAAAGTAGATTCACTATGTCTTTGGAAATATGTTGAAGAGTAGCTACTTTTCTTTCATTAAAAACGTTTAAGGCTAATTTCGTATTTTGTTTTTAATTGGAAGATGGTTACAGTGCTTCATATGACAATAAGCAACCAAATTTTACAAGACACTTTTTTTATAAAGCGTATAAGATTTCAAAATGTTTAACTTGTGCTACAAATTAATTGTCATTATTGCTCAATTAAAAAGCAGGGAATACAAGTTTAAAATTATCTGTTCGTTTCCTAATACAATTATTACGGATACACTTAAGTATATGGACTGCATTAAAACAAAAAAAATAATTTGTGTGAATCTAGAGTTGAGGGAGATATAGTTGCAAAATACCATTTTCAAAAAAGTTCAAAATCTTTTTTGTTGACAACATTTTTGTCAGATATAAAAGCTACAACTGTAACACCAGCATTTTCAACTTCCCTTTATAGCCTACATTTGCCATAAGAATTTATTTTTGATGAACAGTTAAATTGTTAACCGGTATTAGCCTCACTACAACTTTGTACATAGAGAATATACTGGAAATTAAAACACTTGTACTGTCTTTGCTATCTTTGTTGAATCCTTTTTACTGTCACCTATAATATTAGCTTCCTTAAAATGAAACTCAGGATTTACACAAATTTCATCTAATTGAATGTTGACACAGTGTTCATGATCTTTTAACAAAGTCAGTAACAACGTTTGTACGTTTAGTTAATTAACCAACACTTCTCTAAATTTCAGATCCAACTAATGCAAATTTAGCTGTTATTTTTTTTTTTTATTTTTATGATGAGGAAAATCTACAAATTTCCTATTACAAAGAGGAATGTATGAAACTGACGACTGAATATTTAATGTAGAAATTAGCATGTCTATCCAGTGTATCGTCTATTATTAGGAGGCGAACTATATTTACATAGTTCTAACTGTTCAATAATGAATGATAACTGAAAGTTTCCATTGTTGTTTATACTCATCTCTGACAACAGTTCTATAGCTCAATTCAATTTGTTTTCGTCCGCACTAGGAACACTGTTATCAACTTCACGAACAAAAACAAGAACATCGTATAAATTTTTAATTTTTAAACATACAGATTTTTAAACTACATATTTTTGATGATTTTTCTTTACCCTTTTTGTATAAATTTCATAACCCAGATTTTTAAAAATCACTAAAGATCACAGAATTAATGATACACTTTGATTTACACTTACAATATTAAATTTTTTTTTCATTTTCATGAATTCCATTCCATTCAGAGAGTTTATTGAGTTATAATAATAAGATAAGTAGGCTATCCTCCAGACTTCTTTCTTCTACATATGCTTTATGTGTCTGCAAGCTACATTTAACTATCTTTTCAACGTTTTCTTCCTTGATAAACCTTTTTCACTGGTTTAGAGAAACTTAAATACTGTGTCACATTTTAAAACATTGTAGGCTTTTAATTTATGTCGTTCCCTTCTAAATTATTGTAACTCTCCAGCCATTACAGACTTATCTGTATTAATAATATCACTGTCACGAATATACTTTTTACATATAACAAGATTTTTCAGTACAGTCTGTAGGTATTTTATTTAACCACTTTTGTCGCAAACAAAAGGAAGGAAGAGACAAAGGGCTAACATTTTCTCTTTCGCTACGTAGTTAGACTTGTAACTATAAACATAACAATGCCTTGATATTTTTTAAATATTCTTACTAAACACATGAAGTAAATATACTTTTAATAGTTACAGTACACTAACATTTGGCCTATATAGAAACGTTCAGATTTGATAAATTTTAATTTTAACATAACTTCTACTTTTAACCTACAAACGCAAGTGCGTAACCGTTACAATGCAGGAGCTCAGACCAGACCACCAGTCACGTGACTTTTCCGTACCATGTCCTGTCTTTCTCGTCGGCCTCAGAAAAACCCCAGATAACGTAAAACCGTTTTCCCAAATCTGGACAAAAACAGCGGATATTACTCAGTGCGTTTAGTTAATAATTGAGTCAGTAACTTTACCTTAAACCAGGGACCACAGTAGACAGTACACAGAGAAGTGAGTAGCAACTATTTCAGCAACTTTGTGCCATATGGCAAATATTATCGAACGGATGATGAACAGAAGTAATGCCCTTGAAAGAGCAGCCAAAAGACACCAGATAACATATTAAATATATATTTTTCTTGTTTCCGTTTTGAAACTGCAATCCAGAAATTCGTGGGTGGCAAGGTTTTATGCCATTACGCTACCCTTTTGAAAAGGGATTAACGCACAACACGATGAAAAGTATTTTTTTTTTCAATTTCACTATACAAGCGTAATGCATGCTCAGTGTAGTATAGACTCACTGTATATTACATAAAAAAAGTGACGCAGCCTAGATGTTCTTCTGGAGGAGTTTTATATTTTTGTGAATAAAACTACAAAAAGGAAAAGATCTCTTTACCTGCTGTTTTGTTTTAACCAAAAAGTTGTAAAACATTTGAGTTATGTTATTTGATATATAAAATTTAACAGTTTCATGAAACAATAAAAATTACAGCTTACATTGCAGTATATAAATAAAACAAACAATACCAGACGACTATCACAAATATTCTCCCATCCTATGCAGATGCTGATCATTTTGACTGTTTTTGTATGTATTATTTTAAACTTTGTGTCAGTGAGTACGTGTCTGTGAATATTTTACAACAAATGGAATTAAACCAGTCTACTCCTTTTGCCACAGAAATTAATAAAATATTTTTTATAAATTCACACAACAGGCCATCAAATTACCTCCTTCAAAGTACACTAATACTCGTACTCTACGTCATTACGCTAGGTTCAGGTACCAGGCTGAGTTCACTACGTCTAGTTTACATGTGTCCAGAAAAACGGACATTTTTACTGCTGATTTGTGTTTAAAAGTATACTAAATTAAGGTACTACACAAGAGGATACGAGAAAATTACTGAACACACATTGCAATTTACACCACAGTAAAACAGGTACAACAGCAAACACATCTGTATACGACTCCAACACCAACTAGAAAACTACTAAACACAAAACATTTTTAGTTGCTATCAAAAAATTACTGCATAATAAGTATCATCAACTGAGATGGTTACCTCCGGGCTGAATGAACATTCGAAGCTACTCAAAACCTAATGAGTCAACAGCTACTCGCTAAGAGGACGCAACCTCAAAACTAGGATCACCTTAACCATCAGACCACCAATGCTTAACGAGGCGATTTCATACTCATGACGAGAACGAGAACTATTACGTGCCAACAAATAATAATATTAGTACTCACATAACTAATTGTTTATTAAATTCGTTGCATTAAAGAATGCATAACATATAATTAGATTTATTATGTGCCTATAGATTTATTTATTTTTGACACTTTCTGATATCCTTTTTTTTTTTGGGGGGGGGGGGTTAACCTAGAAAATCCTAATCGCTGAGTCACTTAAAAATTAATCTTTTTTTTAAATAATTGTTTTTTTTAATAATAATTATCGAACATTTTTTAATAATGTTCGTTTGTTAATCACGGACTACAAACAACGTATCTTTTCTCATAAACCTGTAAGTGAATTAATCTGAATGTTGTACTTCTTGTGTATAAGAACAGTATCCACAAAATAATCAAGTGGATATTTTGCTTTTTACTATAATAGAAGTTCAAACATTTTTTAATAAATAATATTCTGATTAAAATATTTTTACAGGTAATTATTTTTAAATTATATGTTTAAATATTAGATTATAATAATATTAGATTGCATGGCAGTTAATATATTAAAAATGACTCTCATTTTTAAATGCATGAAAATAGACCGTAAAATGTAATTTCATTAGGATGAATAAATTTACAACTGTGTTTTATGCGACTCAGAATACTGTATTGTAGGTTTACTTAGGTTGTAAAACTTTACGTACATAAATCTGTAAGACGTTTTTTAGGTGTACTGCACATTTTACAACAAATTTAACAAAAACAGATCATACACTTTCAGAGTTAATAGAGCATCGCGTCTATTCACCGACCACCCATGGCCAAGAACCTATTGAAGCGACGCATGTTTTTTATAAGCGCTGTAGTGATTGCTTTTTCAGTCACAGTTCATAGTACCTTAATGCTAATTTTCGCAGCGAAAATTAGATGCAAAGTGTTCTAAATTTAGAACAAAAAGTTACGTGGCTTCTACGATTTGAGGTAGGCGTAGAAAGATTGTAAAAAAATTTTCTCCATATTTCCAATATTATTTACACTGACTTTAAAATGTTATATAAAAAAGTGTAATCTTGTTACTAACTTTTACAAAAGCTTTTAAGAAAGCTAAAATTAAATCTAAAGAAGAAAAATGTTTATATTCGTTACACAAAAGAGTATATTTTTAAAGCACAATAAAGAATATATTTTTATATCCTATTACAAAAATTAAAATAAAAGAAGAATAAAGAAAGAGAAAATCGTATACAACGGAGAATTATAATAAGGTTGTTAGTGTTCATAACGTTTAAGCGCTAATTTTGTTAATAATAACAGTTTGTATGTGTTTTAATAAGTTATTTTTAATATTTATAAAACTTACTTGAGAAGGCAAGGGACTATTACACTTATATAAGTAACGGGAATGCTTTTAGGTATAAATAGGGCTGTATACCAAATGACAGGTTTTGTGGTATTCTGTATAGTCCGAAGTGATGATGAGGTAATTCTCGAAACCACTTACTGGCGGCCATTTAAAATAAAGGACTGGGAAATTTCTATTCGTTTGTTTTTTATCGTCTATACTGCAATATGCCGAACGTAGATACGCATCGATACAAATACATATTAGGATATTAGAAAATTATATTAATAAGTACTCAATTATTTTTTATTAATAATATTAATAATGAATAATACTTTTATTTTTTACAAGAATGTGTTTGTTAATTTATTTACTGTCATCAATGATGACATTAGTGAAAAACTGTTGGAAAAGTGTAGATAAATTTAAAAAATATATTCTTGTAAACATATAAAATATTGATATTAGATTTTTTGAAGTGCCTTTATAGGAAGTGGTTCAAACTAGAGACCTTTAGTTTTATTCATACATATATTAAACTTACAGAATTGTACTTTTTGTACTCTTTTCCGTCAGTTGTACTTGTAGACTTTAACTGAGATAGTTCCTGTCCTGCAGAACAGTCCGTGCAGTAGAAGGTAAGTGGCGGGTGAATACGTAAACAACGCGTAACGCGAACCCCTTTACAGTGGACTCATGTCCATGTCCATGTACCCACGGTGTTCAGCACACAAAAGATACGGATGTGCTGGCTCAGCGTTTCTTACCTAACATGGCCCACGTCTTATTCCTTTTGGAGATCTCTAACGAACTACCCGCAACCGATCTAACGTTTACTGACCATAAAATTTACGCATTCCGTTTGTTTGGAATTATTGTAAAAAATCTGTAGACGCGCCGTAAACATCCATAGGTTCAAAATTGTCTCTGACATGTCCATCTTTTATGTCTAAAATTTGGTGGGCAGTACAACTTACTTTTATACAAAACACATGTCAATATAATATAGGCATATTTATTCTCCAAAATTATTTCAAAAACGTTATGCGACTTGAACTAAAACGGGAGAAAGCCTCACGTCGATACACTTCAAATTACGCCCACAATAAAAATATTGTATAAAAAAATATTCATACAAGCTGAGTTATTTTTACGCCTGTCCGCGTAGATGATATTTACTGAATTGAGTCACCACGACATTGAAACGCGAAAAACAGTCCAATAAAACGTCATGTAAACGGTTAGAAATTAAATATTTTTTACACATTGAAAATTACGTCACAAAGACAAACTGTAACTCGCGTTTCTGTGAGACCGGCGATAGCTAC